>VZSE01005851.1:771628-798223 GCA_013398275.1 Promerops cafer | reverse complement strand
TCCTCATCCGGATGGATGTCATATCCACTCAGGGCTGATCCCGCCAAGACGGGAGGTGCCGGGTGAGGGAAGCCGGGCAGGGGGGGCCGGGGAGTGAAGAGCAGGTTCGGCCTCAGCTCCAAGGTGGGGACACGTCCCCCGCCTAGACACCACACCAGAAAGAGGTCACCTGTTTGCCCCACAGCCTCAGGGCCTCCAGACATCCCGCTTCGGTCACCACTTCATCCCCTCAGACTGCTCTGTGTTCCTCCGGAGGGCAGAATAATCTCCCAGGGGCCGTCCTGTTCTACCCCCCTCAGGTAGCCCGGCAGCCACAGCCTCGTTTCCCCCATTCCCTGCCATGGGTTCCATGTCCAGCACACAAATACGGCCCATCGTGTGAATTTAACTCCCAGTCCTGCACCTCTTGCCTTTCTCCCATCTCTGTCCCATTCTTTGCCCAATCTCTTCTCGTCCTCCCCCAGCTCCTACGCCTTGTCCCCACACTCCCGTGGCGTGGGTGTGTGCTTCCCCCGCAGCGTAAGCAGTTCCTGCTGCCTGCTGCCTTCGCTCCGCATCACCCCATTCTGCCAGGCGAGCGCTCGCATGGGGAGCAGCCATCCCCTGTTGCACTGGGTATGGCTCAGAGCAATGCCCAGGAAGCATCTCTGAACATTCCTTTGGCCGTTAAGAAGGGACAGCCAGGAGGAACATGTTTCTTGTGAGATGTTTTACTGAAAAAATTTAATCCCCCAATGATGTGCAGCCACTGGCTATCACACTGCAGCTCCTGAGTTTTTCTCTTTGAATGCATGCCCAGGGTTGCCCAGGCAGACACCCTGTGAGATTTGCTTTGCAGGACTTCTCCTGCCTTTAGGCAGCAGGACCAGCAAGGCTTTCTCCAGCCCACTGGTGCTTTACAGCCCAACCCATTCATCACAGTGATTTAAGGAGCATCTGTTTGATTCACAATTGAAATCAGCAAACAGGAAGATGTAGCTCATTCCATCATTGGTTTTACATCTCAGTTGCATTTGTGCTTTCTACCTTTCATTATTAAAGAAAAGCTCACTCCACTGCATGGTGTAGTCATCTAGCTTTGGTGGGTCAAAGGCAGGCATGGCCTTTACTCTGAATTTGATAATTCTGTTTTAATAACCAGGAGGACATTCTGCTTATCGCATTTATTCTAGTAATAACTCACATGTTTTGAGATTGGCTGGTTTTTGTAGATTTGTTGTGTTACAGTGAAAACAAACTATTCCTAGAGATAAGTTTTTTCCTTGGCATATGTGTTAGTCTGCATTGAGATAAAAAGTAGAATTTCATTTGAAATGTATAAAACCCGCGTTTTTATTATTTAGCAGTTAACTTCAGCAACCTTGAATGTGAACACAACCATAACGGGAGAAAAATATTGTAAAAATAGTACATGATAAATTAATCAGGAGAATAAAATTTGCAGTCAGTGAATTAGAGATTGCTGTTGCTCAGCAGGAAAGATTTTTTCATCAGTGTGATAGTGCAGATAAATAGGCGCCTACCCCACAGGTGTGGTTTGGGTTATTTCATTAATAGTTTTGTCTGTGCATCTCTGGAGCCTAAACACTTGAAATTTCAGCCCCTCATCCTTTAGGAATTTAATCCTGTCTGGTTTGCACTCGGAAACAGGGAGAAGAAAATCATGCTTTCCTGTTTGTAGCTGGCATATGGTTTCTCACTTTCAAATGATGAAAGTGAGGGACTCAGTATCTTGGCATCTGTCAGAAGGCACAAGCAGCCAAGGCAGAGTCTTCTCTGCACATTAGGAATTCGAAGAAACTCAGGGAAGGATAAGTACAAGTTTTAGTTCCACTGGGAGAAAGAAAAATGTCAGCAGCCCCGCCAGTGGTGTTGATGGGGGCTCCGGGTCCTGCCTTTCCCTGCAGCCACCCACCTGCTGCTCTGGGGTGGCTGGTCTCATCTCTGGGTGTACGGTCTCTGGGCAGAGACAGGCAGGCGAGTGAGCTGTGTGCAGGGCAGGCTTGCTGTGTTCCCCCAGGCTGGGATTGTCTGTTACCACTGCTTTTTGAAAGTACTCGTGTTGACAACTCTGTCTACACCATCAGTAGTGGCTGTGACATGTGCTGGTGCGACACAGTTTAAACCCAGGCTGACCTCCAAAGAGAGAGGCTCCTTGCCCTTGCTGCTCATATTAAACTCCTTGAGCAAGTATAATTGGAGGATGTCTCAGCGATACAGTAGGTACTTTTTTTTTCCCCCTTACTTTAGTAGGCTGTAGGCTGTGGGTAGTAAATATATTCAGCCTAAAGCAGAATGAATGAAACCCATTTTATAGTGCATTCTCTCGCAATGTCTGGGGTGCTGAACTGTGGGGAAAAGTGCCTGAGCATCCTGGCACCCTGGGGAGAAAGCAAACACTCTGGGTGCTTGGAGACCAAGCAAAGGGCTGCCAGCATCTCTGCAGTGGTGCTGGTGTGATGCCCTTGATGAATCTTGCCTGCTTCTTGCAGCAGGAGGGGATTTGCTGGGGGCTGTCTCACCTGCAGCGTATCTTTCTTCTGCCACAAGGGCAGGGCACCTTTGGCCTGTCCTCCCCATAGACCCAGAGTATTTTCTGTTCCTTCCCTTCCCTAACCACCTCCTTGCCCTTGTTTCAGGGCTGCCTGAGGATGCATCGCCTCTTGTCTCAGACGTCTCAGGGGTGCTGGGAACCTGCCTTGCTGTGCCTGTGCCACCCTGCTGGGCTCCGGTCCTGACACCTCTGTGCCCTCTTCTGGCAGGATGGCCCAAGCTGGGGCGCCTGTCCGCTTCCACCCCGAGGAGGGCTGCACTGCCTCTCCGCCGCCCTTTGCCCACAGGGTGAACCGGAGGCCGTGGCTGGCGGGGGGAAGCCCCGAGGCTGGGCGGTGCAGCCCCTCACCCTGCCTCACCCCCAACCTCAACGCCGGCCGCCTCCACCTGCTGCGCAAGGGCCTGGCACCCGATGCCCGCCGCTGCCCCCTCGGTCTCTACAACAGCACTGGCTCCTTGGCCCGCAGGCCAGCTGAGGCAGCGCCCTTTGGCGGCGGGAGCTGCCCAGGCACGGGGCGACTGACTGCCCCCTGCACCCCACGGTGGGGTCGGCCCAGCCCAGCTATTGCCTCTCTGGGCAGCCACAGTCCACCAGCCCCAGAGGGACACAGCTCTGTGGTCACCTTCCGCTTCATTGAGAAGGCCAGTGTGCGGACGCTGGGCTGCCCGACAACCCCCCATCTCCGCTGGGAGAATGGCCCCTACAGCCTCAGCCGCAGTCTGGAGCTCGGTGAGGACGTGGGATCCCGCCAGCCCCAGCCTCTGCCTCAGGAGCAGCTCCTGCGCACGCTGAAGCTGGAGGCCTCCGCGTCTGACCCACTCCTGGCCGGGGGCAGGACCCCAGGGGGGACACGTCCCTGTGGGAAGGAGCTCTGTGCCCTCGACGCCAGCTGCCTCTGCCGATCCCTAACCAGTGGGCTGCCAGAGGAGTTCCCCACTTTCGCCAGGAGTCCCCTGAAGCCAGAGCCCCGATATCAGGTAGGTATCAGGGTCTCCCACACTGGGCATGGGCTCTGCCCTGGGAAAGCATTGCCCACTCATTGCTCTCCTCTCTGCAGGGCAGCACCGGGCTGTATCCCCGGCAGAGCTCTGCCCATGCCCAGCGCATTGCCAAGGCCAAGTGGGAATTCTTCTATGGCTCCTCAGATACCTCAAAGACAGGTAAGAAGTTGCAGGCGGATGCCATTGGGTTGGCCCACCCCTCCTTTTAAGTCTGTATTGTTGGCAGGACTCGCACTGGGGCTGCCCATCCCTTGAGTCTTCTCAGTGCCCAACAAAGAGCTGAGATTCCCCCAAGACTGGCCAGCCTATGTCCTCCTGTCAGATCGTGGGTGTACCAACCTCCCTGCAAAGCCCCCTGTGGCCATGCAAAAGAAGTGACAAAGAGGCCCTGGCTGCCTCTGCAGAAGAGCTTTTGGGTTTAGATGAGGTCTCAGGGGTGGCTAGAGATGCACTAGCACTGACAGCCTGTCTCTGCCTCTCTCAGTCTTTCTCCTGTCACCTCTTCACTGTTCCCATGTCCCTCAACACGGCAGAGTCACTGTTCCTGGAGGTCTTCAAGAAACAACTGGAATGGCACTTACGCTGTAGTTTTGTTGACATGGTGGTGTTTGGTCGANGGGGGTGGTGCACTGTGTGTGATGCTGCAGGAGCAGCTCCTCAGATCTCCCCATTGCAGCTCTCCATAGCTCTGAATGCTTGGGCTTTCCTTGCAGGCTCCTCTGCCCCAGACTCCACTCCCCTGGCTGAACTCCCCCAGAAGTCTGTCTCCCCACTGCCAGCCGAGCCACTGGGGTTAGTACCTGAGCACAGCCTGAGCCATGTGGAGGTGGAGATAGAAGTGTCTCCTTTGGGCAGCCAGAAGCCTGGTTCCTGTGAAACTGGGATTATAAGGAGGACAGTGAAGTACTCTGAGACAGACCTGGACACTGTGCCGCTAAGGTGCTATCGTGAAACCAACATCGATGATATCCTGGCCGAGAAGGAGGAGGTGGATTCAGCAATTGAGAGCCAGAAGGACAGTGAGAGCAACCCAAGTTTTGTGGGCACACCAGGCAGGAGGAACAGCACACCAGAGGAGCCTCCTGCCCCAGGCACCGGCTGCTCCAAGGATGGTCTGCAGGACAGGGATGTGGATGAGGATGATGAGGTGTTTGAGGCGATGAGGAAGGAAAGCAGGGAAAGGTGAGGCTCCGTGTGCAGGGGCAAAAAGCTCCCGTCACCCTCCTTATTGTACTCTGCATGGCAAAACAAGCTCTGCTGAAGTGTCTGAGCCAAAAGTTCCAGTAGCAACATGCAAGCTGTGCATGGGGGTGAGATGGGGTCCTGGATTGCACCACAGGGATTGGTACTGGGGCTGGGGGCAGGACTGGGGTGGGGGGATCTCACTGCCCTATGGAAAGAGTAAGCACAGCGGATCCAGCTCTGGGCGCTGTGCTGTGGGCCTCACTTGCCTGGGGTGAGCCCTGCAGCTCAGGTTGCCCAGCTGAGTTGAGGCTTCCCAGCATGAGTCCTGCCAGGTCAATTACATCCTGCCACGGTGCTGCCAGGTGTTGGGGTGACAGTGTCAGGACACCAGAGCATAGGTCATGTCCTGGAGCTACTCTGAGCTGCCAGGTGCTGCTGGGCTGTCCTTCTCCCCACAAATGACTGTGCTTCAGCAGCAAGAGCAGTTCCATTTGCTCAGCCTCATTAGGTATTTGCCATGTTTGGGAAAGCATAGGGGATATGTTGGGATCAAAAAAGCATTTTGTTGCCTTCTGTGTAATTTTTCACATGTGTGGCAAAACACCCTGTGCTGGGAGGCTGATGGAGTGGGTGGCACCAAGATTATCATTCAGTTGCCTAGCCATAGGCAGCAAGTGTGCTCCCAGCTGCTATCTGCCCCGTGCCAGGCACTGGCAATTAGCACATATGGGTGATGGCATTTTGGCTTGGCAGCATGAAACTCTGCCCATGGAGTTTCTGCTGGAGTGGTAGTTTGACCATGAGGAGTGATGGGCATCATCATGTCCAGAGCACTGTGTGGGACCTCCACCTGGAGGGGAAAGGCCCTGAGCAGGCATGTTCTGACATGTGTATTGTCAAGAGTCTTGAGTGAGGTGAGGAGGTTCAGCATCATCAGCAAATGCTCCATAGGAGTAGGGACAGGTCTCATCTGGGAAGCGCGAAACCAGGGTGGTGCCTGGAATGCTACGTGGCAGCATGAACTCACCTAGCTCTGCAGAAGGTAGGTGGGGAGCATTTAGGTGGAAGAAAAGGAAAAGGGAGGTTTTGATGTCAGCAGAAGTTAAAATAATGAAATACATACATTAATAATACATTAATACAGTAGTGCTCCTGCACTGGGAAGGAAAAGAATGAAGATGCTGAGCTAACAAGGAGGGAAGGTGTGCATCTCAAGGGGAGCTGAACTCCTTTCAGTCTGTCCAGCCCTTGCATCTCTATTGGAGGGGACAAATATGTGTCAGCCACCAGCTGTCTTCAAAAATTTGGGTTCTAGAGAAAAGCTTAAAATAAGCGATTTTTAATGTGGGGGTTTTTTTCCAAATGAATGTTTGAGTAAGGTGTAAAGTTATTGCAAGTTCTTCAATTTGCTGTAACAACTTTTTTGCATAGTGTTATTTTGTTTCCAAATATCTTTGGGGCTGCTCTGAGACACCCTGCTGTAGCTCCCCAGCCAGTGCTGAAAGCTTGGATGTGTCCTTAAACAACCACTGTTACTCCTAAAAGATGTTGCTCCCAGTATAATTACCAATGTGTGTATGGGGGTGTCATGTTTATTTGGCACAGCTTCTTTGTAGACCAGTTGTTTTTTCTCCCCTGCATCCCCCTGAATATTCCCCTGGTAAGTGCAGACCCTGTAGACAGTGTCTTGAAAATCACGAGGCTCAAATTGCAAGCTTGTTCAGTCCCTGCATCACAGCCTTGGGTTTTTGCTTACACACTGTTTTGAGCTCTGCAGCTGCAGTCCTTATCCCTGTTTACCAGTCACCAGTATTGATGTTTTCTTCTTCAAGCTTACTGCTTTGCCTGCTCACAGGAGGGGTGAAGTTTGGGGGATGAAGAAGCCACCCTGGCTTCCTGGACCTGGCACCATTCTGCTGCTGCAGGAGCTGCTGAACCCCATGCCTGTCCTGGTTGCTGGGAAGGACCAGCCCTACAAAACCACTGAAGTGCTTTTTGATGCTGATTTTCAGCTTTTAGACATGCACATCCCTTTGAAAATCTAGCTTTAAGGGTTTAGAACCCTCTGCAAGGAGGACTTTGGCTTGGAACTACCTTGTTGTGCTTCATATTCTGGCCGAAGTTCAGAATCTTTTGTGATTTAACTTCCCAAAATAAGAGAGCATGCTAACAGCAAAAAAAAATCAACACCAAATCAAGCAAGACATGAAAAGCGATGAAAGAAATGTTGTCTTCTTCCAGCAAATCTGCTTCCTGAATATATTCAGAGTTACATGTACTGACTGTAATGACTAGTCTAAGCCTTTACTGTCTTTATTCCTATTAGTCCCAGAGAGCCGAGACCTGTCAGTGAGAGCAAGCTCAATTCCTTTCCTCCCTGAGCATCAGCAGACATGCTGGCTAAGCCATAGGAAGAGCCTGGTTTGGCCCTCAACATGAGTGCCTTGGGCTGATAATAGAGAAGAGGCTTTGCTAGGGCATGCTCTGCTCCCCCAAGAGCACAGAGGGCTGATGGGAGGCAGTGATGCCTTTTCTCCCTGCGAGCCTTGCCTAGAAAAGCCCTTAGATATGCTACTTGGGAAGCCTCTCCAGAGTCTTTGTGCTTGCTGCTTGTTGGCAAGAAAATAGCCACAGGGCAAGCCTTGTTGGGAAATAGAAAAATGGTTATGGTCTCCATTTCATCAAATGCTTTAAGCATGTGCTAAACCTGCATCAAGCCTCTGAAGTGTTGTCCCAGAGCCCAAAGTGACCATAGAGCCACAGCTAGGGGTGATGCTCCTGGATGGAGCATCGGGCTAGGGCTGCAGAGGGGACGCTCAGGGTGATGCTGGCAGGGGCCTGTCAATGAGCAGGGGAGGTGCCTGCAGGTCTTGTGGGTGGGTAGGGGACAGCATGACTGCATGGATGTGGCAGGGGTGTGTGGACAGCCAGGGAGACTGCAGTGCCTGTGGTCAGTACCTGTGCCTAAGCATGGGACAGTGAGGACACTGAGCCCTAAGAGTAGGCTGCTGCCATCCTGGAGGAGTAGTGCAAAGGAGCCTGGGGGGACTGCAAGGAGCTGCTGAGACAGGTCTGTACAAGAGCTTTGTTGAGAGAGGAATAAAGCTAGGGGCTGCTGGACAGTGCTGAACAGTCTCACTTTCTTTGAACTGAGCTGGGATCCTCACACAGCAGCTGGGATCCTCTGAGGCCCAGAGGAGGGATTTTCCCCTCTTCTTCCCCCCTGCCAGGGATGGCATGTCTCTGCAGCACCATGTCTTTGCAGGCAGAGAGAGTGGGGCAGGCCCCCTCCCCTCCATCAGCGGTCAGATGCATCAGAAACCCAGTGCTCAGATCCCATGCCCAGAGCCTTGCCTGAGGCGCTGGTGGCTCCCGATCCGCTTCCCTTCCTGTCTGCCTGGCCCTCTCCTAAGGAAGGCTCACTGCCTCTCCTGCACCAGCTCAAGGCTGGAAACCTATTTGCTTTCCTGCTGCCTGTCACCCTTGCACAGATGCTCGATTACAGCTTCTGCATCTCCTTTTCCCCTCTTCTCCCCTCAGCTGGGTTTGCCTGGCTTGGTCTCAGTGCAGTGACCCTTCCTGGGGGACCAGGGCAGAGCATGGAGGAGCTGGGCAGTGCAGCAGGTGCTAATGAAGCATCTGGGTCTGAGCAGGCAATACTGCTCCCATGCTGCTGTGACTGCATCCTTGAACTGAATGGCTTTGCGCTTGATATTTTGGGGTGAAGACATAGTTTCCAGAGCTTGGATGATGTGGACAAAACCAGCCATAGTTTTTCTGTGGCTTGGTGGCAATATACTTGATCACAAAAATGAGCCCACCTACCTCTCCTGGAAACAAGATTCCTTCCAATCTGCTGGTATTGTCTTCCCTGGCACAGTTTTTGCCGTTTTCATGGATTCAAGGTGCAAAATGGTCAGCAACATTAGCTTGGTTTAGTAGCATGGGACTGGGCAGGAAGGATGGAGAATGCACATTTGCATCTGTAAAGCACATCTGCAGATATTAAAGAGGTCTCTTCTGCCTTGTCTTCACCAAAAGCCACTTCAGAAGTGGCTGCTTCTGGGGGTCCTACAGGAATTGTAAGAGAGTCACGTGGTGCTGCACAGCCAGTGGTGGATGGATGAGATCAGCCTGCACCCTGCCTTGCCTACCTGTGTCTGGCTTTGCTGCACTCCCCTTGAAACCAGCTGGCACTCTGGGGGAGTGGAGCTGCCAGCTCGTGGCCTGCTGAAGTAATTGGGGTGAGATTTTTGAGTGTCATATGAAGGCTAATGAATGAAAATAATTTGGTGTGTGTTACAGCAACGCATCTTCTGAGCCCTTCTGTAGGAAGCTGTTTGTTCATAACAAATGTTATGACAGGCTGGAGCAGTTCCTCTCCTTTAATCAGAAGAGAGAGTGGCATAACAAGTGGTTTTCTGCTGCTTTAATAAAATGATAGCAGCTTATGAGTAAAGTAGGCTTTTAGGGCCGTGTTTGTGCTTGTACTGCTGAAGCACTGATGTTCCCTGGGTTGGAAACATCTGTGTCGAACGTGCTTAGGTAGGTGGGCAGACTGTACTTCACCTCATTTACAGGACAAAACACTCAGGTCTTCAGGGTTTAGAAATTTCTGTGTTGGGCTGGATCCAGACCAGTACTGGAGACAGGCTGGGCTTTTCTGTGGGGCTGATCCCTGGAAAGATGATCAGCCGGGACCAGTCATAGCCTCTAGGGCATGGGCCAGCTCAGATCCCCAAGCCCAGAGATGGGTGTGAGGCTCCCTCTGTGCCACCTGGGGAAACCTGGAGCTCAGTATTGCTTTGTGCTCAGTCACACATGTCTCCTGGGACTCAACATCACCTTGTGGAAACAGCCAGCAGACCTTGCAGGTGAGTGTTGGTCATGCTCTGAGCATTGTACTCAGTGACCACAGTGCAGTGTTCATGGAGGAATGTGTCATGCTGTCCTGAGCAGCTTCAGGGGGAGCCTTCTTGGTGATAGAAGGCTCATGGAGGCTCATGAAAAATTCAGCCACTTCCAGATTTGGTTGGAAATGGAGCTGAACCACATCCTGTTTCTAGTACTTGAGCCCTTTATTGGATCTAAGCTCAAGTCAAGTGATTGAGAGCAGTAGCCATCTCATAAGCTTCTTATGAGGATGAGCCACTAAAGGAACAAAAGTCTGTGGTGCATTAAAGGAGAAGCATATGTCCAGAGGGAGGCCAGCCCAGTCCTGCTTCTCGTGGTGTCTTGGGCAGGCGAGGCATTTTCTTGTGGGTCTACTGATGATCAGAAGAGATTTCTACCCTTCTCAGTTTCCTTCTGAAGCAGTGTGTGGGCTTTTGTTTTGGGGTTTTGGATTCCTTGCTCTTCAATGATCAGTCCTTCTCACTTTCTTTCCCTCTAGGATCATGGACCGAGACACACAGGGTATGCTCAAATCTCCGGTGCCCTTCCTTCTAGGGCACAGCCTCTCCAAGGATGGCATGGACTCTTTCAGCAAGCATTTTGAGACCATCATGGAGTCCCATCGAGCCAAAGGCACATCTTACACCAGCCTGGACTCCATTGACATCCTTTCTTCCCCAGCTCATACCCATGGGACCTTTTTCACTTTTGACCTCCCAACCCTTACCCCAGAAATACAGGGAAAAATCCGAGACAGTGCCAAGGTGATCGAGGAGAACTTTGCTCCTCTGGCTCGCTTAGAGCCAGACTCTGGGACCAGTTCAGCCACAGATGCCCCCTGGACAGAGAGGGAGGAGGAACGGGGGAGACGAAGGAAGGGCACTCGGCACAGCCCTTGCCACTCAGAGGACAGCTTTGGCACTCCCTTGGCCTCCAACACAAGGTGAGTGACCAAAGTTGCTTGCTGTCCAGCTGTGCCACTAAGGCTTGATGTGGAATCTAATGCTGTGAGGTCTGGTTTGCAGCCAGAGCCTAACTTGTGCTGCTGGGAAAGGGTCAGGACTGCGTGTGCTAGCTTTTCTAGGCAGTGGCTGATCAGGCCAGTGATCACCATGGTATTGTGGTACGTGTGTTGATGGGAGCACAACTCCTTTTTCATCTTTGTCAGCTTTGTAGGTGCTGGAGGATTGTGAGGTTTCCTTCAGCCAAGCAAGCAGGGAATGCCAGATCTTCAATCCTGTGGTGGTTTTCATTGCAAGGCAGTCCACCATCTGTGATGGTATGGGGAGAGGCCAGTCTGAAGCTGACTACCAGTAGAAATTTGACAACATTTCTCTACTGTGGACTTTGTCCCTTTCCATCTGCACCACAGCCACTTGTTTCTTAAAGGCAGAAGTCCCATGGTCTTGTGCCTGTTGTTCTGGCTTCCTGAACCTCCTCAGCCTTGTTCATGTTGGAAGATGGAGGGCAGAGATGAGCATCCTGAAACCCCCATCCACTTTCCAGGCTTTGGTCTTTTCCTCACCAAACCTATGTCACTTTTGGTCACAGTCTGTGCCATCTTTATAGGCTCAGATTGGGGTGGCCAGGTGGAGATCTAAGCTCTGTGTCTTCTCTGGTGTCTGCAGTCAAGAGAGGAGAGTAGGATATTGCATGAGCTCTGTGGCCCTTGGGTCAGTCCAAGGGCCTTTTGGGGCAGAGAGGAGCTGGGATAGGTCTTCCCTATCTTTGGGACGCTGAAGCCAGAGACACAGTAGCACAGAGGCCTGATAAGATTTGTGCAGTAAAACTGGTCATGTCTGGGAGGCACATGGCAGTGAAAGGTGACAGTATCCAGCCATGATCAGTGCTCTCTACAGGAAGAATTGTCTTCCTATTCCTGTGCCAAGGCAAGGGACTGAAACACAGCACCCTGGAGAAACCAAAAGGACAGTATCTGACTAACTGTCCATGGGATGCCATTATACCACAGCACGGCAGTGCAGGGGCACGGGCAGGTGTGAGGGTGCAGAGACACAGCTGGCAGCAGGAGCAGCAATGAGGTGGCTTAACAGAGATTATTCCTCACTGGTTTTTAATCAGTGGAGCATAGAGCATGCTGGCAGTGCTGAGGACACTGTGGTGCTGTTCTCCCCTCCTAGCTCAGGTTCCAGAGCAGTGCTGGCCTGCAACACAGGCCATGGAGGGATGTTGTGTATCCTCCGAGCTGCCCTAGATCTTTGCTGAGCCCACCTTTGCTGAGCCTCTTGTCATCTCCTCTTCCAGCAGGAGTACCTCTGCTGTGGTGACAGGGGAGCACAGGGGAAATGCAGCTGCAGCCCCACTGTGCTCCCTGGCCTGGAGACCCCAAGGCCTGGCCTTCCCATAGCACCATAACTGCCAGCCTCACCTTCTGTTACACATGCATGCAGAGTCCCAAGCAACTACCTTTCCCTGCTTGGAAACTATTCCCTTGGCTATCAGTAGATCCTTGCACAGCGTTTCTTTTTTGTCCCACTCAGGCCGTGTTTCTTGCCTGTGTCCTGGACTGTACTGATCTGCCATGCTGCCCTGCAGCAGGTGAGCAGGTGCCCTGGCTCCAGTGGTGGCCTGAAGCAGAGACTGCAGGAAAGAGTGAGAAATGAAGTGTGGAGGAGCAGGGCCCTGCTGCAGGCCTCCAGCAGGGAGCAGTCCAGCTCTCTGCTCCCCAGCATGGAGTGAGCCTCCCCTCACAGTCCCACAGGCAACAGTGGACAGACAGGCAGGTGTGGTTGGAATCTGCCATCTGGTGCAGTGGAAAGGAGTGGAGATTGGGGCTGGGAGGAGGAACTAGGTTGGGAAGCAGGGAAGGCATGTGGCACCAGGGTCTGAGACAGCCCATCATCTGCAGGATCAGCCCTCAGGAGGCAGGGGTTTCTGGCAAGGGAGAGATCCAAGAAGTTTCCTCTTCCCCATCACTGGTGTTACCAACTTTCTAGACTCTCAGTGGAGCTGACCCTGAAGCTGAAGATTCCCAAGTAATTTGAGGAAGAAGTGGCTGGGCTGATTGCTCAAAGGTTCTCATGAGCTGGAACCAGCAGATCCTGATGCCTGGCGGGGCTGATCTGATCGAGCTGAGCTTATCCTTGTAATTCTCCCACTAAGGGATGTTCAATGGAAATTGATGAAGAAAGGAGCTAAGGAATCTTTGCAGTCACTACAGTGCATCATCACCTGTGCCAGCAGGGCCAGAGCAAGGCATTCACCACTGTCCATGGTCACAGGCAGTACAGGCTGACTGCCACCAGCATAGGTAGACTGGGGACCCCTGGCAGGGGGACTCTGCAGTGGAGACTATGCTTTACACTGTCTGTCATCTCAGGGTTGGTAGAGATGACCTCAGGCTGCAGGGCTGTGATGTGACTGGTGATGCACACCAGTGGGTCTAGGCCTGCATGCGCTGCCCTGTGGCTGTCTTCCTTGTGTCCCCAAAAGCTTTGCTGCTAACTGTTGCAATAGTTGGGGTCAGGATCTGGGTTGGAGACGGCCTTGCAGCCGGTGACTTCCCACCTCCCTCAGTGGCAGGAATGGCCTATCAGTGGTGCCCCTGCATTGCTGGGGAGATGTGGTGTCCCCCACAGCCAGTGGCCTTGGGTCATGCAGCCTTGTTGCTTACTCCAAGGCTCTAGTGTACCTCAGCACATAATAGTTAAGACCATGCTTTTATCTTGACCTTGTATGTGGGAAGTATGTCTGAGTGCAGATCTACAAAGGCCTCCCCTGGCATGCCTGCACCTACTCCAGCAGGCTTGGTTGAAAGGGACGGAGCAGAGACTGAACCCCTTCCCTGCCCTGCCCACAGCGGGACACCCCACAGTGACATCCCCAGCTCTGTGGGGCTCTGTGAGTAGGTTATCACCCAGTTTGGGCAGGAGGTGAAAGCATGCAGGTCCCTTGCTCTCACTGAGCAGAGAGCTGCAGTTAAAGCAGGTTGTCCCAGTGGCTATGACAGATCTCTGCAGAGCATGTGTGAAGGCAGAGCCCCCCAGGGCTAGGGAGTCCTTCCGGACCCAGGGAGGCCAGCCAGGGATGGATGCAGTGCTGGCAAGATGGTGGGCCAGGAGCTGGGGCAGCCCTGGGGACTGTAGGGAGATTGCTTCAGTAGCAACAGCCAGACTTCTGCAATTGCAGGTCCAAAATTGCAGGACTTGGCCAAGCTGCTGGGTGCAAGCAGGTGTCCAGAGGGTCACCTGGCTCGCCCAGTCCTATACAGGTAGGCACTGTGGGCTGTGGGGCATCAGCCCTGGAGGAATGTAAATGGGCAGCCTGCATCTCTCTGGGGGTGCAAGCCCCCTGAAATCCAGCTGCCCAGCTTCCCTGCAATCCCACTCTTCTGGAACCAGCCTTGGCACCGGGCACAGTGGTGCCGGTCCCTGAGGTTTGCCCGCGGAGGGAAGAGACGTGACTCGCCCCCCGAGCGAGGCAGGTTCTGCTGGGACCTCATCGGGGCTTGCCTGCGGTTGGACAGAAAGAAGGGTCGGCGGGAGAAGCAACATCAAAGGTGGGGCAGCAAACCGCCTGGTGAAAAGGGCCAGCACGGCGAGGGCAGCGCGCCTGGAGCCTCGCTAGAGGGAGAGCTCAGCCCTGGAGCTGCGGCTGTGTGTGGGAGGAGCGGGGAGCCCGTGGGGCTGGCAGCCGCCCCGGGCGGAGGATGCGCCGGGAGTCAGAGCTGCGTCCCTGCCAGAGCGCGGCTGCTGGCGTGTGCTGGAGCACGGGGCCTGCCAGCCAGCTGCGCTGCCTTTCTTTATAAGGTTCCTTTTGTTACTGCAGCGGTCGGGGAGCCGGTGCCCTTCCCCTCCCAGGGCCAGCGCAGGTCTCTCAGCTGGCCTGAGCTCCCAGGTAGCACTGGGCAAACTGGTGAGGATGCCGTGAAGGGCTGTGCCCAGTTTGGGGCCCCATGGGGTGGATTTGGGGTGTGATGCAGGAGGTTGAGGCTGAGAGTTGAGCAGGGGAAGGTGAACCTTGAGGAAAGGATGAAGATAGGGGAAGGGAGGTATGGGGTGGGCTGGGGTGGTAACACAGTGGGGAGACAAGGCTAGGGTGCAGGATGAAGAGGTCTCCCCACAAGCATTGGCACAGCAAGAAATAAAGGACAAGCCTGGGGAGAATTTTCTCTTATGTCAAGCCATGAAGAGCAGCAGGAGCCAGGACACAGAACACATCAGCCCACCACGGCATAAAAGACAGTGGATCCCAGGGATGGCAGGTCTGCCTGCAGAGGCATGAGCAGCAGCACATACCAGTAGGATGCATCCCCATGTATCAGGCATTAATTCCAGCTCTCGGGTCTGACTCAGAGCCCCTATGCTGGTCTTGGCCTAAAGGTCCAAGACACCCAGGTTTTCCTGTGCTGACCCTATGGCATCTGTGTCTCCGAAGGAGAAGACCACCCTCCATCCTGCAGGTGAGTAACTGGATATTTAAGGCTCTCGGCTGGCACCAGAAATTGTTTGGTGGGATTGTAGTGTCAGTCCCTGTCCTCTACAGGAGCAGTTGTGTCCCTCACAAGAAGAGCTGGTGGGATGGAGTGATGGAGGACAAATAGACATCTCCAGAGGGTGCTGGTGCTGCAGGGAAGGTTCTGGAAGTCTGCAGACAAAAAAGACTAAGGAGGGGCACAGCTGCCCAAAGTTCAGTCCTGTCTGGATCTGTCAGTAGTAACACTGGTGGGTGCTGCTGTGGCTGGGTGATTGTTGGACTCCAGAGATGCCAGAAAGCACAACCAGCCACGCCTGTGGTTGGAAGCTGGTCTAGCTGACCTTCAAGTGTCCTCCCAGCCCTAACTCCAATTCTGTGAGGAATGAACCAGCCCAGATTTTTGCTGTCATAAATCAAAGTCGTTCCACTGAGACCAGTGGAGAGAGCTGCGTTTATTTAGCTCAGCCAAAGATCCGGTCTGGTACATTCTTAGCAGCAACATTAGGCAGGCTTGGTTTGCTTGGCAGAGGCAGTGAGCATCTAGCTATGCATGTGGACCTTCCAGAATTGAGGGGAGAGTGCTACTTTTCCCCATGCACCTATCCCTTGTGGACTTACACCAGGCTCCTTGCCATGTCCCTTCATGGTGTAGGATGAAACCAGCCTCATGTGGGGAGCAAGAGGTACTTGAATTGTGCTTAAAGGTCTGGAGTTCCTGCAGCAGGTGTCTCACCTGGAACTGTATCAGGATGAACCTGGGCAGCCCAGGAGCTCAGCTGAGCACACACCATCTCCTGGGGAACAGGTTGTTGCTGCAGGAAGGATCCCACCATGCAGATACGTCTCTACTGGCATCTGGGAGGTGGAGGTCAGCCCCTTGGGCCTGGCTTTGCAGAACTAGTGCCTTCTTGCTACTCCACATCCAGGAGAGAAGATTTGCTCCTGGTTGCTGGAAAATCAAGTGAACATGGTGCCAAGTAGGCTTGGTTGAGGGTGGCAAGGTGGAGAGGATATCAGGACTCCTGCAGTGACACACTGCATTGCAGCCAGGGAAGGTGCTGTGGTCTCTGCTTCTGGGCTCCTGGCAGTCAGCTAAAGGAGGGATATTGGGGTGAGATGATGATCCAGCTCCAGGAAAGGAGTGTTTGGCCCTGAGAAGGAACATTTGGGCCCTGGAGAACCATCTGACCCGGAAGAAGCAGTATGTTTGGTATGGTGGCCCTGAGCAGGGCCGTGATTCTGCAGCAGCTTTCCAGGGCAGGGAGCACAAGTCCTTCTGCTGAGCTGGGGTGGGGAGTGGTCAGTGAAGAGTGTCTGTCCCAGGGTGAGCCCTGAGCCCTGTGCTGGATGACGTGCCTTCCTTGCAGAGACCCCCCATGTGTGCCTCACTGCAGCACACTGGGCTCTAGCAAACACCTCTGAGGTGACAGGGGGACCTGTGATCCCAATGACGTGAGTGGTAACAGCAGGGAGAGGGATGAGCTAGCACTGTGTCTGCTCAGGAATGACTTATTTCATGCGCACCAAGGATACTTGCACAATATCAAATTTGATCTTTACTCCTTAAGTGTGTGTTTAATGTAAAAGATACTGTCTCAGTGTTTCTTCAAGCCAAACTAAAATGTCACTTTACTAAAAACCAAATGTCACTTTACACCAAAAAACCCTCACCCTGAGACCTGCAATTAGCTCATTGGTGAGAAAATTAGCATAACCTCAATTACCTCAGACATGGACACGTCTCTTGCTCTGCTCTCCATTTACTTGAGAATTGGGCTCTTGTTTTTCTGTCTTTAAGCTGCATGTTCTCCAAGCCAATTGGGCCTTTGAGTGGTGGCAGATAGGTACCACAAACGGGGCATACTGAGCCTACAGAGGCTGACTGTCCATATTTAACTGCATGACAGTGGTTTGAATGCTAGGAAAAAAAAACATTTCCTGGCATGGTTGAATAGTGCCTCATCCTGAGAGCAAGGTTATGCTTTGCTGTAAAACACCAAATCAGTGCTGGGACTTGGTACAGGAGGGAGCAGCAAATTCCACTGGTAGAGCTACTTTGAGACTCAAGGGTTGAGATCCCTGCATGCCCATTGCAAGAAGCAAGGCAGGAATTGTAGTCACAGGTTGGGACCCTGCAGGCAGATACAGGTATTGAAGGACAAGAGAGATTTTGTAAATGGCCTCACACCTGGATGCTCAGCACTAGGTAGGAAAGCTGAGGACCATAGATTAGGAGGAGAGGTCACGGGGGGAGAATCGGAGCTCTAGGTTTGTCCCTGGACACTCCAGGAACTGGCCATGTGAGGGAAGACAAGGACAAGGATGCCTTCTCAGGCAGGATAGATGAGGTCCAGAAGGATATCAGGAGTTTTAGGGATGGTGCAGAGAAGAATTAAGATTTTGAGAGGGTGACTGATCAGCAGCTTGCTCTGGAGATGTAGTTGGAGCATGGGGAGTGTTGGAGGGGTGGCTTTGCATTTTGTAACTCACCCTGTGGCTGGAAAAGCACCCTTGGAACTGCTGGGCTGCAAAAGGGACAGTGCCTCTGCTCTTGTGATAACAGATAAGGATTTTAGCAAAAAAAAATGCAGTCACCACAACCCATGGCTGGCAGGTGCCAGCTGCTGGGATGGATTAATCTCCTCTGCCTCTGGGAATCAAAGAGCCTCTGGTTGAGGTCACAGTGACTGCAGCCACACGAGGGGCTGAAGTGGGGCCCAGGTGTGTGCCCAGAACTGGCCCAGCAGCACCCAGCCTGTTCTGCTGTCAGGCACCCCTCAGAGCAGCTTTGACCCTCCCAGACAGTGAAGGCACAGCCAGACACCAGGGCCCATGCCAGCAGCACCTTTGGATGTGGCTGTTTTGGGAGGAGAAGAGCTTTTAGGCGGGTGGGAGACTTGCCCACAGGATGGGGTGTGCTCACGATGCAGACAGTGATGCTGGAAGCTGCCCGCCCAGCTCCCCAGAGCTGATGGAGTCAGACCTGCTGAGCTCATGGTGACCTTGTGACCACTCTTGTGGCTGCTTCCACCAGGATGCATTGGAGTGATGGATAGTCTCCATCCTCCTGGAGAGGACTGGAGCCAAGTGGGCACAAATCTGCCTCAGCCACTCATCCAGGTCTTACCACAATCACCCCCTGGCACCACTGAGTTCAGCAGTGGTCCGAGCAAAGCACATCTCTCCAAGGACTTGCACCAGGAGAGTGTCTGACCCACAGGTTTGAGTGCAGAGCAGCTTCTCCTGCTGCATGCTGGCTGGGGGTGACAGGAAGGTGGAGAGGATGGCACCTGAGAGCCCCTGGAGGCATGAGGCAGCCTGTCAGTGTTGTGCAGGGCTCCCATGGGACAGGCAGTGCTGAGCAGGAGGAGGCTTGTCCTTCTTGAAAAAAACAGAGCCTCAAGGAGATTGGCCTGGGTAATTGGCTCAGGAGAGCAGGCCTCTTAAAACTCAATTAGAGACTTTTAAAAATAAATCAGACTGGAACATTGTAAGGGCTGCCAGAAAATTTGGGGGAGGTCAGAGTTGCTTAACATTTGTTGTTGATTAGATTCAACCAGCTTTTGGTTGGGATAACTTCTGCACAGCTGAGTCAGATTGCTGCGGGGACCAAGCCAAGAGTGTCTCCTAACATGGCCATTTAAGGCGTGGTGGGCTGAGAGCTGATGGGCAGCCTGGAGAAGACTGCACTCCACTGTGAGCCGGGAGGCCAGGAGGGTTTTCTTTTGTCCTCACATTCTCTGCCTCAGCTTTGCCATCTGTGTAGTGCTTTGAAACCAGTGGGTGGGCAAAGGTGAACAAAGGAATTAGACTTGTCTTGTCTTGGGTAGAAACTGCACTTGAGAGCAGCACGAGGCATTTGTCGAGGTTAAAAAATGAGTACAGAGCTGTAGGACAGCATGTGATGTGCACGTTTCTGCTCCAAGTGTCTGCTACAGCTGAGCTTGGCAGAGCCTAAGCCCACACATACAGTTTCACAGGTTCAAAGCGGGGGACTTTGGAGTAGGTGTCCTTTCCTTCCACATCCAGCATGAATGTTGGTTTGAGTGCCTAGGTCCAGCCAGTCACCGGTGCTATCCCATCACCTCATACCTCCTCCCAAACCTGCATTCCTACACCTTCCCTGACCAGGGCAGTTCATCCTGGGTCCCAACAGTGAGTAGCTAGTCTCCAAAGCAGGGTGAGGAACATGCATTTCCTGAGGGGCTGAACAAGGAGGGGATCTGTAGGCAGGCTAACGTGGAGTGTCCCTTCCCATTGCAGCAACCACCCCCAGAGCCAGCTGGTTTCAGACTCAGAGTCGGAGATGGACAGTGTGGAGCACCTGGCCCTGGGCAGCACAGACACCCTTTCCAATGGACACAAGGCTGACCTGGAGGCTGCCAAACGCCTGGCCAAGAGGCTCTACAACCTGGATGGCTTTAAAAAAGCAGATGTGGCTCGCCACCTGGGGAAGAAGTACGTGTGGGTATTTGGAAGGAATGTTCCATTCTGCAAAGAGCTCACTTGCACCTGCAGTGCGCCTGCAGCTGCTGGCCTTGTGGGGCACCAGGCTGGCAAGGAACTGCTGGCAGGACCACAGAACCCACTCCTCGTGACTGGTACATCTGCACCAGGTGTTCCCTCTAAAGGTCTTAAAACCTAGGAGACATTCAGATTTTCATACCTTCCTACCATGACTGCATCTTGGATACTTCAGTAAGGTGTTGGGGCATGGGGATGGCTAGCTGGCCTCTCATGGGCCCTTCCCTCTGTAGCTTCTCCATTTTCTCTTACATGCCCAGTATTCCCAGTGAATTTGTGGGTGACTTCTCTGAGTTTCATGGGAGCATGGGGTGTCTCTGTCCTTGGCATGCTTCTCGCAGCCCTGGGCAGCTCCCAGCCTCCTGGAATCCACCCAACCCCTGTGTGCCTTTGGCTGTCCCCACAGCCTGGTTGGTTCCATTCTCATCCTCTCCCTTTTCTATTTCAGCAACGAGTTCAGCAGGATGGTGGCAGGGGAATATCTGAAGTTCTTCGTGTTCACAGGGATGAGTCTGGATCAGGCTCTCAGGTCAGAACTGAGTGTGTGTACCTGTGTGTGTCGTGGCCACCAGAGTGGGGTCCCAACAGACTGTGCCCTCTGCAGCTCTGCAACCACACAGAGATCTGCAGGAGCAAGCAGATCCCATGACTGCCACCTGGAGATCCTCTTACCTCTTAAATAGGAGAGGGTGATTTTCAAGATAGCCTCTCAGCCATGCAACCAAAAAAAATCACTCCTGGTCTTAACTAAATGGTCAGTGCAGTTGAATGACTTCACCTAGGTTCACCTAGGCCTGACTTTCCAGGTCTTGAACTCAAATCCTTCTGTTGTTACACCTACGTCCTTTCCCAGTGTAGCTGCTGGGATCGGTTGTAGGTCTCTGCAATGTGCCAACAGGACATGGTGCTGTGGGCTTGGAGGAGAGTCCCGCAGTGGGTTTGGAGGGAGGGAAGGATGTGCAAAACAGGGCTTCATCCAGTGCACAGGAAGGTCTCGAAACCAGAAAGCACAGCTCCATTCCTGCACAGGGTGAGTTGCAGAAACTGCAGTGGGCTTCATGTGTGACCAATGCTACTGCTGCTTTTTCAGGTCCTTTCTAAAAGAGCTGGCCTTGATGGGAGAGACACAAGAGCGAGAGCGAGTGCTGGCTCATTTTTCCCAGCGCTACTACGAGTGTAATCCCAATGCCATCTCTTCAGAAGGTAAGAAACTGTGCATGTCTGTGGGGAGTGTGTGTGTGTGTGTGTGTGTGTGTGTGTGTGTGTGTGTGTGTGCGCGCGCGCGCGCGCGTGTGTGTGTTTCAGGGGAGCCTATGTGTTTGTCAGCTCAGTGAATGTGCTCAAACTGAAACTAGAGAACAGGCAGAAAGCCTATACTGATGCCTTAGAAGATAGCCCCAGTATGTAATTTCCCTCAAATGACAGATGCTTTAGATTTTTTTTTTCCAAGCCTCATCTGGTTGGATGATGCATAATTAGGGCTCAACCCATTCTTAATTTTGACCTTGAGCAGATTAGCACAAGAGACGCCCTTAGCACACTCCTCACCAAATAGACCCCAGCTCTCAGACCCTCAGCTCAGGGAATATCTAAGCAAGGAAACTTGTGTGCCTAGCATTTTGAGAGCACAGACACCCACTTTGTACTATTTCATGTCTTTGCACCTCTTCTGTGTGCATTCACACAGAATGGGTCTGCTTCTGGGTCTGCTTTGGGCTGGCTCTGGGACTGGTGAGGTTTGGGCTGCCTGGCTAGCAGAGGCTGTGTCAGTCCTACCTTGCCATGCTAGGAGCTCTGCAGGATTAGCTACAGCATCACTGCCTGGCTATAGGGGCAGCAGGCTTGGAAGGGAATTTGTATGTGCAGGTTTGGAACCAGCGGCCTCCTACCTGCTTACCTGCAGGCTGTCAGTGCTGCAGTGACTGCTGTGTCCCCTTGTGTCCAGGGTGGGAGGAGGGGCTCAGCGCTGTCTTGGAGGCTCAGAGACCCCATAGCCTTCCTAAGATGCTGCGGCACTGGAGCACCAGCTGCAGGGCTGGGCTGGGGGCTCTAATTCCTGTCCTGTGCTTGTGCTGCAGACGGAGCCCACACCCTCACATGCGCCCTGATGCTGCTAAACACAGATCTGCATGGACATGTAAGTTACCACTGCCGTTGTTCCAGTCTGTCCCCCGTCTGACCTCACCACCCTGAAACTGTAGGTGCTCAGGGAAGAGTGAGGACAGTGCCACAAGAGCAGGAAGCATGGTACCCTGGGCCCATAAGAGGTGGTCACCCCTAATGTGTTCGATGAGGAGAGGTGAAAAAGGCTAAATTAGAGGAGGGGATGATGAAGGAGAGAGCGGGGCTTTGAAGGAGACTTGCTGAAAGATGTAAAGGTGGAATGAGGACAGAAAAGAAAACTGAACAGGAAAAGAAGGTGGGAATGAGGCTTCAAAACCAGTTGCCGTTGGGAGCTGGGAGCACACAATTTTTAAAAAGGAGGCTATTTAAAACTCCCGCAGTCTCTGCAAAGCCAGCAGCTTCCCCATACCTGCAGCAGCCTTCCAGAGACCTGGCTGGTCCCTCACCCCTCTGCAGAGATGGGGTGTTTGTTCCTGGGCTGTGGGACCTGCTTCAGTCAGCAATGACCTCTATCCCAAAGGTAATCCTGATGTTTCTCTCCCCCTGACTCCCCCAGAACATTGGGAAGAGAATGTCCTGCTCCGACTTCATTGGCAACTTGGAGGGACTCAATGGAGGCACTGACTTCCCCAAGGAGCTGCTCAAGGTAAATTTGGTTGTTCTCCATGGCTGGCCAAGCAGCAGGAGCAGAAGTGAGAGCTTTGGGCTGGATCACATGAAGGGCTACCTGAGATGCTATGAATGCAAGATGCATTTACATGCCAAAACAGTGATGGTCCCTGAACCTGTAGTTGTGCTCCTGCCTTGCTGAGGGCTTGGGCTCCATTCCCCCAGCAGGACACTGGAGCTTTGCCTGGGGTTCTGATTCCCTCATCGCTCTTACTGTGCCTGTATTGCAGGTAAGGGAGCACACATGGGGCAGCTTAATAGGGCTGCTTTGCCCAGCTGCAGCCAGAGGCTTCCTGGCATCAGTCCTGTGGTACTCGGCCCTTTCTGACTCCCTGAAGGACTAGGGCCAAAACTTTGGCCAGGCCCTGGGACTAGAGCCATCTCTGGTGGCCGAGGTGACATGGGCAAGGCATCAGGATGGGGAGAGTGGGCTGGAGGTTAAAACCTCAGAGCTGGGAATTCACCACACTGGTGTGACTGGGGGACTCCTGCCTTCTCCCTGCCTGACCCAATTCCTAGAGGGGCTTGGTCAGGGAGAGCAGTGTTCAGAAGCACCTCTGGCCTTGGACTGCTGCACTTCTCTGGCATCGCCTGCTCTCAGGAGGATTTTCTGAGCTGCTGTCTCCCCTTCTCAGACTCTGGGAATAGGCTTAGCTCCCATGGGGTCTGCCAGGCAGAAACGGCTGCTGTTGGTGAAGCGCTACAGTTGGCAAATACTCGTGATGTGGAAGATGGGTTCCCACAGGGTACTGGAGCCACAGCGGGGGGGAGGTGGTTGATGAAAAAAGGCAACAGAGGATGAAAAGCCGAGCTCCCTTTTCAGCCTTTGTGGGTCTATTCCTGGTTATGTCGCTCACCCCATCATTAAGGGGTTACCAGCAGTTCTCAGTAGGGCTGTCCTCCCTCTCAGCCCACACTTCACCAGTTACTCAGGAAAAATTCTCCTCTAATTTTAAACCCAGCTCTAGAAGAGGCTTTAAGCACACAAAATGGATGGAAACATATGAAATGTGAACCCTGGCCCTTCAGTGCTGCTGCACCTTGGAGTATCTGAGCTCCACAGACTTCTTGGTGTGCCCCCTTTGCATCTCTCACTGCTCCATGGTTGGGTGCCCACACTTGAGGCGTTGCCCTATTAAACTTAGCCCCTGAGAACACCAGCAGTTCAAACATATGAGATGAAGTTACCACATCAGATCCCAGACAGAGGGAAATAGGACAGCGAGGAAGTGCCATGAAGCTACAGTCTTTCTCTCACGGGCAGGGGCCAAGAGTTTTTCTGGGTGTAAGGAAGTGGAGGGAGGCTGCAGTGCTGCAGCACAGCCCTGCACAGCTCTGCCGGCAGCCCAGCAGCTGGGAGGCTGCTCTGCTAAAAATGGCCTGTTCCCTCTGCAGCTGCGGAGCTTCCCACCGCCACTTTTCAGCCGCCTCTGTACAGGAGCCATGCTGGGGAGGGGGAGTGAAAGACAATGTGAGGAATCTCAGGCAAGGCAGGCTGCAGCTCTGCACCTGAAGCACCACTCCACTTTGGAAACCCCCTGCGCATGCAAGGGGGAGTAGATTTCTGGGGCAGGTGAGAAGGAGAAAGTGCTGTTGGCTTGTGCTGAGGGAAGAACTGGCTAGGGGATCTTGTGCCTCTCCTGGGCAGCCTTACCCAGCTCATCCAGAGAAGACACTCTTTCCCTTCTGCCCACTGCTTTTGGCTGCTTGACACTTAGTGGTCCCTGCACAGGTTCAGGGGCAGACAAATGGGGAAAGGCTCTCCTGCACCCCTCCTTGTGTCAGCCTGCATTAGCCCTGGTACCCCGAGCAGGATGCTTCCTCCTTGGCAGACCTGGCTGGTGGGCTGTGCTGGGGAACTGAGGCTCCTGTGCAAGCGTGCTGCACAGCTGGCTGGCTAATTTTAGTACTCCAGGAGCACACTCTTTTCCTAAGGGTAAGGGGAGGGGAAGGGCTGGCAGGCTTCACAGGAGCTTCTCAAAGCTCTAGGCCGGGTCTTGGGTGGCTCCAACACCACAGAAGAAAGGTCCTGGGGGCTCTTCCAAGCCTGCCTGGTTAGATAGCACAGGCTGCTACCCCATGGACTTCAGAACTGGAGGGCTGGAGGTGGCTCTCACCCAAAGCACTCACTACCAGGGAACTGGGGCAGTAGGGCAGGTGGCTGCAGGGGCACAAGGCCACCATCCCCTGTGACACTGAGGACAGCATCAGGAATAGACCCACAGGGAGCCAGAGCACTCCCCTCGTCTCTGGCTGCAGGGAGTCCCAAGATAAACGCAGCATGATGCCTGAGAGCATGTGGCAGCTTGAGTCAGACGAGAACTTTATCTGCTACTAGATAATACATGTAAACAGTCCCAGTTTTATGCAGAAGCAATGAAAACATTTGAAGAGCTTTCACAGCTGAGCATCACATCCCCCTCACTGCCAGTGCCTCACTATGCCCTGCACAGCACTGCTGCTGGAACTAAGGCAGTGCTGCCTTACCAGCACTGCTGCTGGAAACCCTTTCCTCTGTCTCTGAAAGCTCCCCTGGAGAACTATACTCTGCAGGTGGGGCTGCCCAGCTCTCCAGCTGAGATGTCCCCCATGATCAGGCATGGAGCCATGCCAGGGATATAAGAACCCATATAATGCTGTGCCCGAAGATGCCCACATCTGCAGGCTTGGACCTGAACTCCTGTGGTGATATGATGGCAGCTGTCCATGCAACAAGGAAGGAGGTGGAAGCAGGACATCCTGGAGCTGGTGATATTTTGGTTAGCTCTTAAGATGTTGCTTTTCTCTTGACAGTGTGATTCCAGCCCTGGACCCCTGGGATTTCACTCACCATTGCTGATTGTCTGTTACATTTCAGATGTGAATTTGACCTTTATATGACTGATCACTTTGTGGAGCCTTAGCTCATCCCCATCTTCCTTACACTTTTAGCTTAACCTTGTGCTTCACTGACTGGCAGTAACAACAGTAGGGCCAGATCTGGCCCCATTTCTCACCAGCATTGCTTAGAAATTGCAGGAGTGAGCCGAATCTGTGCTGCCTGCCAGCCTAGGAGCCCAGAGCACATCACAGATGTTAATGAATTAAGCCTGACAATACAGTCGGGTCCTCGGGGGAGGAAGGTAGGATGGGCCCCCACCTTCCAGCTTGGAGGCACAACAGCAGGGCTCAGACGCTCAGAGTGCTGGGTAAGTGATTAGCAATGTGGGAAGAAAGCCCTGGCTCCCACCTCTGAGCTATAATCACAGGAATGCTTGCTCAGTCTAATCCCCTGNAGTCTAACCCCCTGGGCTGTTTTTTTTTTTTTTCTTTTTTTTTTTTTGCATGTTGCCCCTGGGAGCGATAGGCTGCCCTGCCCCTGTCTCCCAGGCCTCAGGGGCAGCCCAGTACTTCTGATGTGCCAGACATCCATGCCCCCTCCCTCACAAGTTGTGGTAAATTATCACTATGGCAAACAGTCAGGACAGAGTGGAAAATTTCCCCCTCTCCACTGGCTGCGTGTCCTGCTCAGTCAAGCCTAACTAAATTACGCATAGATCCTCGTGCTTTCTGCAAGGATGCCCAGCTCTTTGCTTCTTCACAGGAGCAACTGCGTGAAGCATCTTTGTCCTGCCCATAACCAGCTGAGTGACTGTAACTACTGATGTTTCCGGCCTGATCTGGGAGGGACAGGCAAGAGGCTTAACTGTGGGGTGGGCACTGAAGATGCAAAGTCTGAGCACATCTCCACTGGGCCCATCTCCTACCGGCTTTGTAGGTCCCTGGTGTGGGCCGGGCTGCAGCCGCAGCTCTGAAGCCTGCCCAGCTGGAACCGAGTGGAGGCCCCTGGAACTCGGGAGATGTCACCACCGCGGACCCCCCAGGAGGGCATAGCCACCTGCTCCCACTCTCCGCGGAAAGGAGGCAGGGACGGCCAGGTGCTGCACCGGAGGCAGCTCGGGCAACTCGTGTGGCATCAGCGGTAGGGATGCTGTCCCCCGAGGTAGGATGCTCACCGCCGGCCCCTCGGCGCGGCTCAGCCCGGCCGGGCGCCGCGAGTCGCCATTGGCTGCGGCGAGCGGGGCGGGGCANCCCCCCCGCCGCCGCCGGCAGGATGATCGGCGTCAACAGCATCAACAGCAGCGCGGGGCGCATGCGGTCCCGCTCCATGTGCTCGGTGCGCTACGGGCGCAACTACCGCGGCGTGGAGACCTTCTGCTACGGCTGGGG
>VZSE01005851.1:633376-771613 GCA_013398275.1 Promerops cafer | reverse complement strand
TGGCCCCAGCGCTCCCGCACCCTCAAGCCGGTGCTCTACACCGACTTGGTGGTCAGCCGCATCCAGAGCCGCCGCAAGAAGAAGCCGGTAAGCGGCGGGTCGGGAGAGCGGGGAGCGCCGCGGGGGGATGCGCAGCGTCCTGCGCCCCAGCGGGGACATGGGCGGGTGAACATGCCCGGACAGTGGCCGTCCCGCCCGCTGCAAGAGCCTCAGCCCTGATACGGATGTAGCGAGCAGCCAGCCCCATCTCTGTCTCCTGCCTGCGTTCTGCAGAGCCGGATCTCCACCATGCCCCCTCCGCCCGAGGGTCCCCCTCCTCAACCCTGGATTTCTCCCCTCCGCCATCCCACCCCGATCACGGGGGTGGCGGGAGCGCGGCAAGACCTGGGTGACATTGCGCCGCTTACCGTGGTCTGGCAGCAGTGCTTGCTCGAAAACATCGCTTCGAGAGGAATCCAGGACAGAGCCGTACCGCTGGGACCTGCCCTACGGCTTAGCATAAGTGACAGGCTCTGCGGGATCTCTGCCAAGGGTTGCTCTGAGCCGTGCCCTGGCCAGCCCAGCCAGGGCAGACTGGCACCCACCTGAGCGTCAGGGAGAGCCGCAAGGCAACGCGGAGGGGTAGCGCCGCAGCCCCGGCTCCAGCCGAGCAGAGTTTGAGAGGAAGGAGTGTCTGGACAAAAAAGGGCTTTTTACTGCCGGGAGCTTGCTCGCTGTGAGCCGGCATCCGTTTTGGAGGTGTTAGGCTGGTGCGCATCGGTCCTAGGTGGGAAGAAGCGAACGGGCTGTCTCTGGGCGCGTCGTGCCCCGGTCGGGTGCTTGCCTCCGGTGTAGTAGCTGAAGAAGAGCCCACACCGGCCCCCTCCTCGCAAACAGGCTGAGGCAGAGCAGTCAGGGTTACCCCAGAGCTACTTGGGCTGCTCCCGTGGCCAAAACCAGCCCGATGGGGCCATCGGGGCCGTGCTAAGCCGCGGTGCTGTCATAGCGCAGTACGGTCTGGGGGCAGCATTAAGTTGTGACGCACTCGGATGGAAACATGCAGTTGGGAGATGCTCGCTGCTTCCCGTGCTGTGGGGCGGCGCTGGGAAGGGTCTGCTGTCCTGGGGGTGATAGTTGCCTGGGCAAGGAGTGGTTTAAATATTTTGAAAGAGGTTGATGCAGCTTACAATGTTACTGAGTCAAAAGTGTGGGGCTGGGATGGGTAGCTGTCACCTGCTGCCACCCATGACTGCAGCAGGGTAGAAGGTGAGGCACAGGACATTGTCCCTGTGACAGCCCATTCTATGGGAAAAAACATCTGTCCCCAAGTCAGTCTGCTGTGTGTGCACACAGGAGCCCCTCTGCAGCAGAGGGGAGGGAGGGAGGGACGGACATGACGGTGTACGTAGTAGGGCTGGTATGTGCCAGGTGATGAGTTGTTCTTGAGCATGGGTTGTGCACGCTGTGGAGGTGCACGGCGAGGGGGCTGCCAAGGTAAATTAGGGACCCAACATAGGTACAGTTCCATCTGACATACAGCCCTGATCTGACCCTACTGTTTGGATCTGTGCAGCTGGGGCATCTGTGTGCCTGGGGGACCTCAGAGCTTTGTGGCTGGGTGTAGCAAAGATATTTTGCTAAGAAAAAGTTGGGGACAGCCAGCAACTGAGCTTTCATATTTAAATGCTGTCAATCAGAGAGAGAGGTAGAATGCAGGGAGGGTTCTTGGTGGCTGTGAAGTCTGTCGTGAATGTCATGAACCCATGGCTGGTCACAGGGCTGACAAGAGGAAGGGGAGCCTTGATATGCACCTTGCTGAAGGGCGTGTTTAGCAGAGGAACTGGAAACAGCAGACTGGAAAACGGATGTGTCTTTAAGTTATGGATGCATAAAAGAGGCACTCCAGAAAGGGTTAAAACCCTCGTCCAGATGCTGAAATTCCTGCATCAACCTTCACCTGTTACTTGAGTGCTGGGCTACAGCCCTCAGTGCAGTCCCATGCCAAAGCTGTGTTCAGGCCAGCTTGTTGCTCAGCTCCACTGACCATCACTGGATCTTGCCTCTGGTCTGATCTGAGCTGAGCAGGTGTCTTCTCCCTACCCTGCTTACGTAGGCTGTCCCCAGCAGGGCTGGCCCTATGGCTGGCCTAGAGCATCAGAGCCACCTGCCTCTTGCCAGTGCAGCCCCTCAACTGTCCTTGAGACATTTGCTAGAGTAGGACTCACGGACAGCCTCTCAGCCTGCTTTTGGGAGGGAAAGCACCAAAGAAAGATGTTGATTCAGTTAGAAATCCCACTGGGACAGTACATTCCTAGGTCTCTTTAGCGTTGCGCATGTCTGGGGCAGAGCTGGCTGATTGGCCTGGCATGCTCCAACAGTGAGCTCATAACCCAGTGATGGCAAAAAACCCCAACCATGCTTGGGGTCATCATTCATAGTGGCATGTGGCCAGTGCCCAGCTTTCTCTTGGGTAGTACTTGCAAGCTAAGAGATGCCAAAGAGTTGCTGTACTTTTGGCCCAGGGGAAATGAATCCACAGAGGAAAGAGAGTCTGGAGAGAGGGACTGGCTGAGCAATGAATCCGCTGTCTCTGGTCTCTGCTGACGTGGTTGTGAGTTAGGCTTCAGGAACCTGCGTCACCTGCGCTTCCCCAGCAGAAAAGATCTATGCACCAAAGAGCCCAGAATTTTGTGGATTGACAGGCAGTGGCTCTGCTACAGGACCAGAACAGCAGGGTGGGCTTTGTGGCTGGAACGCATCTCCTCAGCTAGGACTTGGGCTGAGTTCACCAGCTTTGTACCTGAGATTGGTCTTGGTTGGTGCTGGTGTTTAGCCAAGCAGAATTTTGGCAGGTTTTAAGTGTAGATGTAAAGCTTTGTGTTGCCCTCAATCCCACAGTATTCCTGTTTGCCTCTCACTGTCCCCTTGCACAGGAGTGTTGAGCAACCCCTGCTTCCTGTCTCTGAGGTGGGGCACCTGGCAGCCCCTGCTGGTAGTGGGCTTGGTGGGATGCTCTTGGAGCTTGTAGCAGGGCAGCTGGAGCCTTTTGAAGCCATAAGGCAGTTCAGCCTTTGAAGTATTCACCGAGAGTCCCAGAGCCCAGGTTTTTGTAACGCAGTACTCTGCCAGGCTGTTATCCAGTGCTGTGCCATCCCAAATAACTCCTCGAGCATCTTCTTCCATTGGCTCATTCACTCACGATTTAGCAGCAATCCTCCCGCAAGCCCTGCACAGGGCTGGGGTCCTCTCCAGCCCTCCAAAATCCCTGCTCCGCTGGCTCACATCTCCCTTCCTTGGGGCAGGGAGCTGACACTTCTATGTATCACCAATGAGCCAGATGGAACCCAAGCCACATGTGCCATTCTGCCCACTCTTTCTGAGGTGCTTTTCTGCTGTTTACAGTGCCCACTACTCTGTGTCATTTTTTTTGTGTCTCCTTTTTGTGTCTGTTGGTTCTCAGCATTTTTCAGCTGCATCCCTGGCAGTGATTAAAATCCCTTCCCTTCTGTTTCCCATAGTGACTCCTTATCATCTACATTGCTCTGAGATCCTGCTTATTCCCCTGCTCTGCTCCCAGATTATGTTCTGCAGGGCTTTGGATTGCTTTTTTCCTCCCCGATTCTTCTCTAAGTATCTTTGCTCCTCTGGCTGCCTTGCTGCCAGCCCACTGGTGGGTACCTCCTGTTCACAAGTTATCCTGCCCCTCTGGCACTGGGACTGCAGGAATAGGTCTAGGATCAAATCTTCTCTCAGGCTCTGAGGCCATTGCCTCTTTATAGGTCTCCTGTCTTCCCAGGAGAGACCTGAACCCTACTTTCTGCCTGCTAGATTGAGACGATCCTTTCCCTTCTCTGAGAAACAAGCTGGTGCTATGCCAGCATTTCCCCGACGGGAAAGTGTGGAAGGAGCTGGGTTCCTGCTCCATCCTGGCTGCTGCGCCTCTTGGGAGTGATGGATGTCCCTTCCCCAGACACCGCTGGGGCCTGTCTGCTGGCCAGCATTCCCGGGCCCCTGCACGCCTCCAGCTGTACTTTCTCAGCCACCAGCAAGATTTCTCAGCAGCAGTCTCTGGCCCAGTGATGGATGTTGACAGCTGCATGAACAGCCTGTGCAAGACTCGATTATTTTCCTCCAAGGATGATGCCTTCCAGATCTTGCTCTGAAGCCCTCTGTGAGCCCTGTATTGAAACCCTCTCCAGACCCCCCCTGACTGCAGAGCTGTGCTGAGCACTGCTGGCTTGCACCCAGCTCAAACCAGACAAACACTTGGGAGCGGAGCCCTTGAGTATCCTGCTGCAGGCAGGCTTAGCTAGTTCCTGTGCAGAAATACAGGCAGCAGACCCTGCCTTGCTCAGATAGGTGTTGTTTGGGTCTCCAAAAGGCATACACCAATGAAGTCTGTTCCAAAAGCTTGCTCTCTTTGGGCTCAGGCCTCCTGAAGGCTGTCATTTTTACCAGCCTGGAACACCTTGGAGTAGGGAGAAACAGCTCTCCCAAGCACTTGGAAATGTTAAGTATGCCTCACCATTATGCTGCTAACACTGTGGCACTGTCACGGGCAGGTAGAGACAAAGGGTAGGAGAGGGCAAAATGCCAGGGCCATCCCCAGCATTTCTTTGGGGTGTGGGGGAGTTTGCAGATCCCGTGGTCCCCGGGACGAGGTGTCTGTAACCTTAAATCTAAGTCAGCTGGCTAGCCTAGCCAGGACAGAGCTGGACTGGAACAAACTGACATGGAGTTACCTTAACCTCCAGTGTCCCTGAGCTAGTCTGGCATGCCTCCTCTGCTCCCTGGAGCAGACCCCCAGCCTGGCACCGCTCTCCTGCTGATCCCCCACTCTTCTCTCTGCAGGCACTGTACGGCTCCATCAAGAATGAGAAGCTGCAGTGGGCCATGTAAGTACCCCTGCGGGGGATGCTGCTGCATGGTGCTGGGTGGGCAGGGAATCCGCCCAGCCCCAGAGGCCACACAAACCATGATGCTGCAGGGCAGGTGCCCCTGTGAGGATGAGGGAAGGAGAGGGAGCTTGGGATGGGCTGGGCTGGGGTGCAGGCAGTGTACCCCTGGCTGCCCTCAGCACTGTCATGGTGCCCCTTCTCCAGCGTGCTGGGGGAAAGCCACCTGAGGTTGGCTTCTTGTAGCTTCGGCCTGAGTTTGTGCCTTGGTGGCTGTGCCCGGGGTGGGAATAGACAGGCTCTTGAGTTGCTGTGGCTGTGCTGGGGCCCCACAGGGTGCCTGCACCCTCGCCCACAGCTGCCATCTCCAGCAGCAGGAGCGGCAGCGCCTGCGCTGCAGGGATTAATCAGCCTGGTGCTACCCAGCGCTGAGCGATGCGCTCGACCGCTGCCATGGAGACGCCGGCAGATGCTGAGGGGTTTAATTAGCAGCAAGCGGCTGAGGGAGTGGGGAGGCAGCAGCTCTGGGCTCCCACATCTTCCTGCGGGCAGGGGGGAGTGGCACCGGTGCAGCCTGCCCATAGTGAGGGGCCGTGACCCGGTGGGAGCGGGCTGCCTACATCCTGCCCTCACCTACTCCTGCCCTTGGATGGTACTGCCCAAGGCCTTCCCACCAGTCTCCCTGCACCCCTTTGCCTCTGGCTCTGGGCACTGTAGTCTGGCTGCCACCCTTAAAATGTGCAGACCAGAGCCTGGGTCTCTCCTTGTGGGGGCAGTCCATTCTATACCCTCCTTCCTACCAGCTGGAGACCTGTGAGCCTGTATGCCATGGGCTGAGGGGGTGTGGTAGTGCCAAGCCTTGGGGTACTGCTCCTCCATCACTCCTGGCTCATCAGCCTGGCTGACATCTGTTGCACCCCTGCCCAAAAAAAGGCTTCTCACTCCCTGGGGTGGGCAGGAGTCCCACCCTGAATCAGCAGCAAAAGCCCAGTGCCTTATCTTTCAAGGGACCAGGCAGAACCTCAGCTGTCTAGAGAGAATGGAGCACATAGGCATGGCTAGGTTTGGGATGCTCACCAGTGCTGATGGAAGACTGCTCATCCTGGCCTGCTGCTCCTGGCTTCCTTATCAGAAGCCAGGCCTAAAAGTGGCACCAACCAGTGGGGAGTTTGGTATTTGCTGTCCCCAGAAAGGTAAAAAACTCTTCCCCCACCCAAATCTGATTGGCAGAGATGAGGAGGAGCTGAGAAAGTCCCTCTCGGAGCTGGCAGATCCCAACCCAAAGTCCATCAAGCGCATCAGCAGCTGCAGTAACCCCTTTCTGGACTTTTCCCAGGACTCCAGCATTGCCACTTACAAGCACGGGCTCTTAGTCCGCAAGATCCACGCTGATCCCGACTGCAAGAAAAGTAGGTGCCTGGGGAGCCCATGGGGGGCACTTGGGGCAAGAGGGCACTGGTGAACTCCAGAAGTGAATGGGAAGCAGGGCAGGAGTCAGTATGTGATGTCTGTCTGTAGCTTCATGCCAGCCTCCAGCATCAGTGCTCTGTCTGTCAGGCTGTGCCAGGCATAATTCAGCCCTCAGGCTGAGGAGCTGGAAAGCCTCTCCCTGTCCACAGCACTGGGAAAGGGGCAGGCAGGGTGGTGGGGTGGGGTCTCTGGGGGTTGCAATCCTCCCGCAGGATTGTGTGGATGAAGGGAAGTGTCCTGGGGTGGGATAGACAAGGCACACAGCGGGCTGCAGCTGGTTGGGCACTGCCAGGCACATTCGCCGTATTCCCCATAAAATCCCTCCTAAGCCCTGGCCGTCTAATGCTGCCTGGATGTGATTAGATGCAGCCGCCCTTCAAAGCCAGCATCACCTGGCAGGCAGCACTGCCTTGTCCCCGTGCCCGAGCACAGAGGCAGTGGCGAAGCTGAGCACAAGCAGCGAGGCAGGGAGCACAGGGGGGGCACGGGGGGAGCGCAGCACAGCGCTGGCCCCGGGAGGCGGCAGTGGCCCCTCTGCCAGCAGCACCATCTGCCAGCCACGCGGCCTGCACGGGCTCAGGTGCACAGGGACAGTCCTGGCATGCTGCCCGTCCCCGGGGGTGGGGTGACGTGCGTCGTGGCAGGGCTGGCTGGAAGAGGGTGGGGGGTGGCTTTTCCCCCTGCTCAGTTCTGAGGCTGATGTCTGAGCTGCTGTCTCCTCCCCGGCAGCACCCCGAGGGAAGCGCGGCTGGAAGCCCTTCCACGCCATCCTGAAGGGAATGATTCTCTACCTGCAGAAGGTAGGCAGCAGGGCCACCCACATCCACACCAGGGAGAGGGATTGTCCTCAGTCCAGAGAGACAGCAGTCTCCACAGCAGTGAGAGAGGGCCTGCAGCACACAGCATTGCAAAGCCTGGCCTAAGCAGACTCAGCGCCCTGTATGCCTGAGCTGTTGCTTTGGGACCTGGTGGCATCCCTGTTTCCAGGGTGCTTGGGCAGTGAAAAGCGCTGCTAACTGAGAGCACTGCGTGCAGCGGGCTTGGCTGGGAAGAGAGGGGCACCAGGGTCTTTCCCCTGAGTGGAGGGTTGGGCTGCACATCCCAGTTCCCTGCAGGCACACACACAGGGAACTGGGGGCTGTGGGGAACAGCCCCCTGTGCTGTTGCCAAGCCAGTGTGCCTGTTGTGCAGCCTCTCTCCAGGGTGTAGCATGAGCTGGAAGCAGGGTCTGTAGCTGCCTGGTGGAGAGTAATCTCCAAGCCCTGCCACAGCTAGCACTAGTCTGTAGTTCCTGAAACCTCACAGTTGACTTATGGTGGGGTGCATCCCTGAGCTGGCTCTGAAACACCCCATGATTTGCAGGAGGAGTATAAGCCAGGGAAGGCACTGGCAGAAGAGGAACTGAAGAATGCTATTAGCATCCACCATTCGCTTGCCACACGGGCATCTGACTACAGCAAGCGACCCAATGTCTTCTACCTCAGGACAGCTGACTGGAGGGTCTTCCTGTTCCAGGCACAGTGAGTCCTTCAGGATCCCTGGCTGGCCCCCACACTGGGGCACAGGAGCTCCCCTGACTTGAGTCTAGAGTGGGATGGGGCTTAGGGCCACCTTGCTCTCTCCTGTCCTGGCCCTTTCTAGAAGGAGAGGGACCTGGTATCAGTGCTGAGCTTTGCCCAGCTCCTCTTTTTCCTACCCTGCTGGGCTCGGGTTAGCTGTGGGTAGAGTCTGAGATACCACGGCTGGCCAGGGAGTCTGGGGGACTCAGACCTTGTCTGCAGAGCAGATCCCTCTGTCTTTGACAAAGCCAGCCCATCTGTATTTTGGCCTTTTTTCTCAGGAACCCCGAACAGATGCACTCGTGGATCACACGCATCAACGTCGTGGCAGCCATGTTCTCTGCACCCCCCTTCCCCGCAGCCATTGGCTCCCAGAAGAAGTTCAGCCGCCCGCTGCTGCCCAGCTCCTGCACCAGGCTGTCTCAGGTGGGCCACAGTGTGGGGGCAATGGTGAGCCTGGGACAAACCCCCAGATCTGCCAGTGGCACATTCCCCTGTGGAGGGATCTCTGTGGTGCCATGTGTCCAGCTGCCTCCCCAGTGAGATGAAGGGCCAAGGGAGGGACAGAGAAAAGGCATGCTGAGACTGGGGGCAGACAGTGAGGTCTTGTTCCTGGCAGTGGGGCTGGAGTCAGGTGATGGTCAGACCATGGAGGAGAAAGTGGTCCCACATCACAGCTTGCAAGGTCCTGCCAGGGACCTTGAAAGGCAACTGACTGGGGGGATTAGCTGGCACTCGTGCATACCAGGGCAGTTATTCATAGAGCAGAAAGGATTTAAAAAAAACACCAGCCTAGTTTTAGAGGGATTAAATTCTGCTTTAAGACTGCAGTCAGCCCCCCTGTGAGGTGAGAGCAGATTGCCCCCAAGAGCCTGTGATTTTGCCTGCCATTAAAAAAAAAAAAAATCAAACCCAGCAGTAGAAGCTGAAATCCTGGCTGCTCCTAGGAGGGGAAAAACCTATTCTGTCCCCAGCCAGCGCACACTACCAGGGGGACAGAGCAGGGCACTGACATGGTGCCACCCTTCCCCAGGAGGAGCAGGTGAAGAACCATGAGACCAAGTTCAAGACAATGTCAGCAGAGCTGCTGGAGCATCGTTCCTCACTGCCTGAGAAGAAGGTGAAAGGCAAGGAGTATGAGGAGCTGAAGCAGAAGGAAGAGTACCTGGAATTTGAGGTGAGCTGGAAGATGCCCTCCTCTGCCCTCAGTCCCTCTGCCCCTACCTGTTTGGCCGTCCTCAGTGATGGGACCAACCCATCCCATCAGCTGAATTACACTGCCACTGCCGTGGTTTAGGACCACGAGCATTCCTCTGCCCCGGGATGCTGGCTGGGTTGGAGGGACCATGAGCATCCCCCCCTGCAGGGATGCTGGCCATAGGACAGTACCCAGCTTGCCAACCTCTCTCTCTGCTGCACTGTGCTCCTCAGAAATCCCGCTATGGCACCTATGCCATGCTGCTGCGGGCCAAGCTGAAGGCTGGCTCTGAGGACCTGGCAGCATTTGAGTCCACCCTCTTTGACACAGCGGGTGGGGAGGATGATGGCCTGAAAAAGTCCCGCTCCAGCCCCTCACTCAACGCAGAGCCCTCCAGCACGACCACCAAGGTGAAGCGCAACGTCTCAGAGCGCGCTGGCCGCCAGTCCCCTGGCCACCCCCAGAAGTCGTAAGTGTGGGGCCTCAGCTGCCTGCACTGCAGCTCTGTTGCTGTTCCCCGGGCACGGGGCTGGAGGCCGTGTGCCTGCCGAGACCCTGCATGTGTCCGTCTGTCTGCGGCACGAGCTGGAGGGGGTGACAGCCCTTCTGTAGCCGCCAGCACCAGCCATGCAGGGCCATGGCCCCTCCACCGGAGACAGTGGCAGAGCAGGACGGTCCCCAGTCCTTGCCTGCAGGAGCTGCCTGGCCCCATCAGACTTGTTCCTGCCCCTCCTTGTCCTGTGCTTGGCTGCAGGACCTACTCTTGCTGCCCTGGGGAGAGGGAGCAACTGAAACCACTCGCTGGGCTCAATTCTTCAACGGCTTAAAAAAAAAATGCAGCAAAACAAAGCCAGTGGCCGCTTCTCCAGCTCCATCGTGCCATGGGGTAGATGGGAGGGGGCCAGCCCTAGACTGTCCCCTCTCCTGGGGCTGGTGGCCAGGGGAGCCAGGGCAACAGTACCTGGTCCCTTCCCTGCCACCTCAATCACCTCTGCACCCTCCCTGCTTTCTTACAACTTTTGAACAGTTTTTGTGATACAGTTTTGCACTTTTTAGTACCAGATCAAGCTGACCACCACGGAGGTTTTTTTGGGGGGCTACTTTTGATGCTTTTTGGGAACTGTTTAAAAAAAAAAACAAAACCACAAACCCAGCCATATCTTGTAGGCACTGCACTCTGGGGGAAAAAGGTTTTTACAAGGACTCAGGGGGTGATCTAGCTCCCCATGCCCCCACCCTACAGCAAGCTGAGTGTGGGCTACTGTGTGTACTGCTGCTGCCTGCTCCCCAGCTCCACTTCAGCACCAGCAACCCTTCGGGGAGACAGCCCTGTGGCTGCCAGTACCAAGGAGGCAGCCTTGAGATGGTAGCACCCATTGCTGCACGTGTGGCTGCATGGGAGGCTGACGCACCGGTGCTTCATGACCCCCATTTTCCACCCCCCACTGCTGGCAGCTTGGACTGGCCCTGTTTGCAGCAACTTGGGTGTGAGCATCGTACCCGGGCCATGGTGGGCAGCAGTGTGTAAGTACTCCCCGTGGGGTGGTGACCCCTGGAGCCAGGGTTGATATGGGGGTTCCCCTGTCCTATGGGTCCAGCACAGGCTGGAGCCAGCTTTTCTTCCCATCTCTTTTCCAATGCATGGCTGAGGCCTCAGAGGCTGCCAGTAAAGCCTGGTCGACAGTGCTGCAGTCCTCATGCTGCAGCAGCACTGGTGCAGTCCCTTCCTCAGCAACAGGCTCCCTCCTTGCCAAGGTGAGGGGCAGGCTGGGGAAGCCCTCACCACTCCAGAGTGGGCTGAAGGATCCTTGTCCAGAGCAAGGTGCAAGTGATGGAGCACAGCTGCAGGATTGTCCAAAAAGGGGTCCAGGCACAGTGAAGGGCTGTGACCAGGGGCTGGCACACACGCAGTTCTCAGCCGCCTGGGACCTGGCTGGTTTCAGCACTGACTTTGCGAATGTGTCAAAACTTTTTATTCTGCTCTTTTGAGTCTATTGCAAAAAAAAAAAAATCCACCCTTGCCCCAGGTGGCTTGGGGGGTGGGGGAAAAAAAAAACCTTTGTACAGCTTCTTCTCTCAGTTACTGAAGTAAAACTCGCTCTTCACTTCTTGGGTGCGCTGTGGTTTCTTCCCCATGCCTGGGGACAGCCCCAGCACCGAGGGATGCTGAGGAGGGGATGGCAGCTGTCTCCTTGCTGCCAGATTTCCAGACCCAGGCAGGGTTCAGCAGGGTTAGTGCCCAGCTCACGGCTGGGGCTGGAGAGAGGGAGGGCAAAGACTAATGGAACCTGTGTCCTTTTATTCAGAAGAGGGACCATTAAATAAGAGCAGAGACGGGCAGGAGCCAGCTGCATCCCATCCCCCTGAGTCCAGGCAGCTGGACCCCAAGTCCAGAAGGCACTTGTGTGGGCAAGGCAGAGGGCAGTGCAGCTCCCTATGTGGTCACAGGGGCTGCTGACTGGCTCCTCAGTGCACCTGTGGCTGCTGGCTGGGGGGCAGCTCACCCCCCGGCTTCAGGGCTAGTGTGGGCGCCTGCTCCTCCTCCACTGACTCACTGCCGTAGGCACTGTCTTCCTTCAGCTCTGCAAAGCAATCACCGGGTGCTCTTAGCAATGGGGCAACGGGGGGGGCAGCAGAGACACTCCCTGCCCAGCAGCCCCAGCCCTCTCTCTCTGTACCTGTGCTTTGCAGCTTCTCCAGTGCCTCCGTTTTGTGGAGCATCCTCACGGCGTTGTGGAGCCCCATAGAGTCCAGTGCCTCTAGCAGTCCCCCCAGGCTGCCACCTGCCAGCTGCAGTGAGAGGGCACTGAGTAGGGCTGATGGCCAGACAAGCAGGGGGGACAGAGGCACCCCAACCAGGCACTGACCTCATAACTGCGTAGGAGGCTGACACTGGGCGAGGGTGTGTCCTTGTAGGTCTCCACGAGGCTGCAAAGCCCCAGGCGCTTGGCCAGCTCGATCCAGTCTGACCCACTGCAGTCCTGGTTCAGCAGCTGCTCCAGCCCCTGCAGTGCCTCATTGTCCAGTGACAGGACCTTCCCTGTGTGAAAGAGGTGCCCCCATCAAAGGCTGCCCATCCTTGCTGCCGGAAGGGTGTTACCCTGCCTAGGTGTGGTGCTTCTGAGTTGGGGGTGTGGGGGGGAAGGGACTGCTCACCTGGCTGGGGGGCAGTGGGCAGTTCTGCCTCGGGCCCCTGCTGGGAGGCTTGCAGCAGGATCTCCCGCACCTGCAGACAGACATGGATGTCAATCTTCCAAAGCACTGCCTAGATCCCCCATTGCCTCCTCACACCTTGGATCTCTGCAGGACATGGAGGAGCACAGGCATCCTCACAGGAGCATCTCCTGGAACATGCCGTGCCCTGCACAGAAACTTTCCCAGCGAGGTTGTCCCGCTGTGCCACACACCTTCTGGCTCCGAGTTAGGTCCAGGGACGTGTGGCAGCGGCGCTGCCTGTGCCCTGCCTGCCAGTGCCCCTGTGTGGAGAGCTTGGAGTTGGTGCTGTGCTCTGCAGCCAGGGCTGGCTCCCCCAGATCCATGGCCAGCTCCTGCTCCTCAGGGTCAGTGTCTGTGTCGCTACTGGCCTCTGACGAGGATAGGCTCATGGGCTCGTCATTCTCACACAAAACATCTGCCCCTGTTGGGAAAGGGTGGCATGAGCCAGGCCCACGGGTCTGACCTTGTGCCTGGCACCACCCAGCACAGGCAGCCAGAGGTATGGGGAGGGAAGGAGGAAGGACAGTGCCTTACCAGCTTTAAGGAGCAGTTTCGTGAGGGTGGGGGAGCCCAGGCCAGCAGCCAAGTGCAGGGGAGTGTTCCCAGCGAAAGTCCGGCTGTTGATGTCTGCTCCCAGCTAAGAAAGGTGTGAACCATGAGGATGGGCTGCCTGGGCACTGCTCCTCCTACACCCTAAGGCCTCAGGGGAGACCCGACTTCTGCCAGGAGCCTGTAGGAGGCTGCACCCCATCCCTGTCCCACAGCCACCACTACACCAGCCGCTCCATACCTTCTTCACCAGGTGGGTGGCCATGTTCAGGTTCTCCATCTCCACAGCCAGGTGCAGTGGAGTCCTTCCACTTTGCCTCTCCACTGCATTCACATCTGCTCCTGTCCTGACCAGCAGGTCCAGGCAAGCCAAACTCTTTGCCTTCACAGCCAAATGCACAGGCAGGAGGCCTGCAAGATGGGGATAGGCTCAGCAGCCTTCTGGCCAAGCCCATGATGGCAGCACTGGGGTCCTGCCCATCGTCCCCGAGCCACACTCACCATGGAAATTGGGCAGGCGGAGCAGATAAGGGGCAGCTGAGCCCAGGTGAGCCAGCAGCGTCCTCAGCATCTCTTCATCACCAGCCTGGAGTGCCAGGTGCAGCAGGGAATTGCCGTAGCGGTCCAGCAAGGTTGGGTCGGCGCGGGCTTGCAGCAGGAGCTGGACCACTTGGGGCTGCTTGGTGATGACTGCCAGATGCAGGGGCGTCTGCAGGACAGCAGCACATCCTCAGCAGCGCTCACAAGAGCAGCCAAGTCCTGCACCACCAGTCTCTCCAGTAGCTGCAACTTGTTCAGATCTGCAGCCTCCCCTCAGCAGAAGCAGCTACAGGAGCCCCCAGGGTTGGAAAATAGGAGTGAGGAACTACTCCCGGGTAGAGGAGAACTGGCTGCTTTGAAAAACACGTACCTGCTGCAGGTTATTGGAGATGTTGATGATCTGTTGGCTGGGGATGCTAACAATGATATCGATCAGCTGCTTGATCACAGCTGTCTGTTCATGGATAATAGCGAGGTGCAAAGGCCTGTAGAGAGAGTGGGATGGCCCCTAGCTCACCTCCACACTTCTCCAGGTACTCTCTGCTGCCCTCAGAGCCCCCATAATGGCTCTGACAGACAACAAGACCCCCATGCTCTCCCTTCAAACCCCTCGTGTGCTCACGTGTCTCCGTTCTCATCCTGTGACGCGGCCAGGTGCCTCTGGACTGCCAGCAGCATGCGGGGGTCGGCAGTGACCGAGTAGTCGAGCAGGGCGTGGGCATTGCGACGGGCTAGCGCCAGCATCCACAGCTGGCACAGCTGGGCTGGGGGGCAAAGCAGGATGTCACTTCCAGGAGCAGCAGCCTCATCCACCCTTCTGCATCCAGCAGGTGTGGAGAGCAGCACACAACCCCAAAAGGTCCCCAGTCCACACCTCCTCTCCTGCGCAATGTGCCCCAGCCCTCCCTCAAGCTCAGCCCCTCCTACCGTGCTTCTGCAGCTCCTTGCAGTACGTGCTCTCTTCTGCAGGTGCCTGCCTGTCACTCCCAGGCCCCTCTGCCTCGGGGTCCTTCATCTGCACACCCCCCTGGTAGCTCCCCACTGCGTGGGGGCCGGGCGAGTAGATGCTGTTGTAGGTCAGCCCAGGGGAGTATGGGAAGCTGAGGTTCCCACCTGCGGGGCAAGAGGGAGGATGGGTGAGCAGAAGGGAGCCCCCAGGGCCAGACCTCAGCCACCTGAGAGAGGAGGAGAAAGAGGCATCACCACTCACCTCCTCCAGAGCCAAAGCCCCCGGCCCCCCCGCCGGCCCCCCCCATGTGTGAGCCACCACCAAAGTGCTGAGGAAACTGAGGCAGGACTTTCTTGCGCTTCCTCTCCACTTCTTCCTTATCTGTGGGGAGAGAGGGGCAGCAGGGTGAGAGGCAGTCCCAGCAGCAGGCGACATGCCAGCCTGCCTGGGTGGTGCTCACCTTCCACCACTGGGTAGTAGGTGAACTGCTTGGAGTCACTCACATCCCCTCCCCGCTTCCGCTTCAGCTGCAGGAAGACGGTGACAGGACGGTCGATCTTGGGCTTGTGGTAGGGGGGTGTGCGGAAGACAATGGCATACTGTGGGCAGGACATGACGGACATGAGGTTCTGCTCATCCCTGGAGCTGGGGATGGGGCTACCTCACCGCACAAGGCATTCATCTGCCTTGAAGCAGAGCAGGACACTCCCACCTCCCCTGTACCTGCTTGTGCACATCTGTAGGAGAAAAGTCTCCGAAGGCCTGCCAGCCGTTCTCATCATCCTCGTAAAAACGCACCTCAATGTCATCTGGGGAGAGAAGGGGCACTGGCACCACCTGTCTCCTTGCCCCAAACAGGCTCCAAGGACACAGACCCCTGACCACACAGGGGCCCTGGATCTCTCCTGCCACAGCCTCTCCAGAAGGTTTCATCTGGAGAGAATGGCTTTACCTTTCTGAACTTTATCACACAGCAAGTAGACTTCATCTCCTCCCCGCACAGAGCCTGCTGTCTTATCCATGCGTGAGATCTTCAGGTTGGAAGCTCCGGGGGACTCTGCAGATCAAGAGGTGTTGGAAGTCACTGTGCAGTGCACTGTGCAGTCACTGTGCAGTGCACTGTGCAGTCACTGTGCACTGTACCCCCTCCTGCCCTATCCCTTTCCTGGACTGGCCCCACACTCACTGCTGTCATGGATGGGGTCTGAGATGACAGGCTGGAGGGCCAGTGTGAAGTTCCCACTGCTGTCACGGAGGTAGGCGGTGAAGCGCAACCGCACAATGCTCAGGTCCATCACCTTCTTCAGCTCCTTCGCCTCCAGCTCGATCTCACGCAGCTCCACTTCTGCCAGGGCAGGGGGACAAACTGTCAGGCTGTATGGGGGCACAGTGCCCCAGGTCCCCTTCCTACCCACCCCAGCCCCACGCTAAGCCCAGCCCCAGCTGTCAGCCCGCGGTGTCGAGGCCCACTGAGTCCCCAGGCTGCCCTCACCCGTCAGCAGGTGGCTCCTGTTGCGCATCTTCTGCTGCTTCAGCTTTTCCTTCATGATCTCCATCATATTCTTCTTGGTCACATGGAGCACACCCAGGTTGCTAAACCTGGAGAAGAGGGAACCTGCTGGGATCAGGGAGCATCAAGGCCAGGAGCAGCAAGCCCAAAGGGGCACATACTCCTGCAGCTGGGAAGGTCCTGAGCATAGAGCAGTGCCACTCAGGCAGCAGGGAATCAGTGTGTGTGCAGCAGAAGAGGAGCAACCACAGAGGAGAGGAAAGGAGCCCCAGAAACTCTGGGCTCCTACAGGTGACAAGTCCAAAGGGCTGTCAAAGACAAGACCAGGAGGACTGAAGGCCAGAGGAATGCAAAAGGTACTCAGCTGAGCCAGGGATGGATATGTAAGAGCAACTGCGCTGTTGGAGAATAACCCTGTGACTCAGGCTGACTTCAAAAGTCATCTGCAAAGATGGGGAGCTGCAACCTCAAGGACAGAAGCTCAAAATAAGCTGCATATATCAAAACCCAGAGACAGGCAAAATGCTCAGGGGACAGAGCTGTAACAATGAACTTGTCTAAACACACACCTGACCTCATCCAGCAAACCCAGCTCCAGGGTACACTAACCCCTATCTTCTCCCCATCTCAAAAGCTGCAGGCAGCACCCACAGCCACCTCACATAGGCAAGAGGCCACCCTGGGTCCTCCTTGCACGTACTGAGCAGTCATATCCTTGGGTCCCACGATCGTGACACAGTTGCCAGCTTCGTTGCACTGCTTGCCCACCAAGCTGTGGGCATGTACACGGGGAGGGTCACTGTGTGTCACCAGGTCTACCTCGATCCGGGCCATCCCTGTGTAGTTGCAGATCTGTAGGGAAGAAGGAGATGGGGGTCACATACAATAAGCCAGGAGCCTGAAGGATTCTCTATGAATCCCCGTTATCCCTCCCCATGGCCACCACCCCTCCTGCCACAGCCCTCCCATTCCTCCAGCACCAGGAGACACACGAGGTCTTATTACAAATTTCCTGTCCTTCCTTCAAGGCTTCCTCCTGATGCTCATGCTGAGGACACTGCTCCATCTCCTTCCCATGGCAGCCCTCACCTTGACAGTGGGATAGGTCTTGCGCCCCTTCTCACTGGATGCTCCTGGCAGCCCCCCATGGGAAGGGCCCTCGCAGCCGTACCGAAATCGGAAACCCCGCTGTGGAGGCAAAGAGCGGGTCAGCCAAGGGTGGCCAAAACCTGATGCCCTGAGAGCAGGAGGTGACAGTTACACCTGTCTTTACCTGGGTGACATCCTTACCTGCTTTGGCTGCTCAATAATGACAAGGTAGGGACCTTCCACTAGAGGACAGAAAGGAGAGGTACCAATGAGAAACATGGGACAACCAAAGTGCATGTTCTTACTAAGGATGTTGGAGATACAGGGACAGCACTGAAGGCAATGTGTCCCCTGTCTGTCCCATGGGGGTCCTCAGAGCCCCCAAACCCTGTGCTGTCACAGCCCAGCTGGGAACAGCAGTCAGAGTAGCAGGAAGAGGAAGGGAGGGCCAGAGGATGCTCTGCCAATTGGGAAACAGGGACCCCTGGGAGGTCACAGCCCAACCTGGCAGTCCCTGGCAACTGTGCAGCAGGGACAGATGGAACAAGCCCCATCCTGGTGGCACGGGGCAGGGATTTCCAGTCAGCCCACAGTGGGACCAGTAAGGACAAAGCCTGTGGTGCTTCTGGGAACTAAGAGGTGTGAGTCAACCTGCTGGGAAACTCCACTGCAGCTGGGGACCCCTGGAAGGGTACAGCCAGAGGGGTCCTTACCTGTCTCCATCAGGGGCTCCTTCTGCTCCATCATGTGGGAGCCAAAACTGAAGTCATCATAGTCAATCCCATCCAGGCACTAGGTGATGGGAGGGAAGGTGAGTGTGATGAGTGTGTTGGGGCTGGAATCCCCCAACTACCCTAGGCGGACGATGGCAGTCTGGCACAGAACCCCATCGGGGCAGGCACAGATCCCTGTCCCTCCCCGGGAAGAGAGGTGGGCAGGTGCAGACTCCTCAGTGCCCACCCTGGAGGCTGACACAGACCCTCCCACCTCCCACCCCAGAAGCAGGCACGGACCCCCACCTCCCACCCCACCCGTGGGGTCGGGCACTGCCCCCTGCTCAGCTCCGGGGCCGGGACTCGGCAGCGACCCCCCCCCGGGCCGATCCGATCCGATCCGTGCCGCACTCACGGGTTGGAACTGCTCGTCCATGTCGGCGCGGGGCCGGCCGCCGGCCTGCGGGGAGGGGGAGGGTTGAGCGGGGAGCGGGGCTGCAGGAAGGCACCGCCGCTCCGGAAAGTCCCTAGAAACCCCGCCGAGCCGGGAANGGGGGACGCGAGGGTCGGCCCGGCATGGCTCGGAGCGGGGCTCTGCTCGGCCCGGCTGCTCCTGCGCCCGCCGGCGACCGCTCGGGGCAATGGGACGGGCTGTCCCCTCCTCGCCTGGGAATTTTGGACTCGGAGCCCCGGGCGGGCTGGAAATCCCGGAGCACTCCCGCCCGCCTCCCCCGGCCATTCTCGCCCGGGCGCTGCCTGGCAGCTCCGGGGCGCCAGATGTGCCGTGTTTTCCCCTCGGGAGTACGGAGGGATTTGCCCCCCACCGTCCCCGGCCGCCTGTCCTGCTACGGGTGCCAGTCCCCGCTGCGCTGCCATCAGCCCTTCTCCAGCAAGAGCTGCAGTGCAGCACGGCTGAAACCACCCGCCCGCGCCACAAAGCCCCGCGGCAGCCCCTGCGTCCCCCAAGGTCCTACCCCACATCATCCCATCCTGCACAGGGATGTGTCTCCCCCACTGGGATGTCGTCCCCAAGCCCCTATGGACTCAAAGAGGAGTCTCCCCAAAGTGCTGTCCCCGAGCCCACTGGCTCCCCCGGACAGGGGAATCTCTCCAGGACTCTGCAGACCGAAGCAGAGTCCGCAGCCCCTTGCCAGGCACACAAAGGGGTGTTTTCCCTCTCCCCCAGTTTCAACTCACACAGCAGCCCCTGCATCCTTCCCGCGGAGGTGGCCTGAGAGAGGCATTCGCTATCCGTGTTCCCATTGCCTCCTTCCCGCTGGCTTCAAAGCGGAAGCGGCAGCCCCAGAGCTCCCAGTGGGAGCATCTCCCACCGCCCCAGCACTCAGCACTGGATGCTTCCCGCCGACCCCAGCAAGGCACTGCCAGCAGCAGGGGCCCTTCCCTGCCACCCACTCACACCCTCCTACTCACCGGGGAGGAAGAGGCTGGTCTCAGCAACCCGTTCAGCCCCAGCATCGCCGCAGGGACTGCCAGTACCACAGACAGGAGTTCCGCTGGGGTTAAGGTTTCTGCCTGACCACAGAAAACCACCGGCGACTTCTAGCAAAGGGGCAGGATCAGGGGAGAGCCTACGGGCACGCTCCACATTTCTTCTCACTAACCAAAGAAAAGAAAAAAAAATCCCGTATCTGACTCCACGATGCCCTCATACCATGAATTTCTGAATCAGTGGTTGCTGCAGGTCCCACTCAGGGGATTTTGAGCGTGTGGGAGAAGAGGGGAAGGAAGGGGATTGTTCAATCCGTGCGTGACTCATATTCTTCAGAAGCTGAATAGAGCCTTTTCAAGGAGATTTTTCAGCCACTCAAGTCTTCCAAAGGGGCTGTCCTGTGACCCCAAGCCTGAGGTTTTTCCCAGTTGGCCTGCCACCTAAGCACAGAGAAGCATCCCAGGCAGCCGTGCAGCCTGGGATGTGGGGTCTGTGGGACATGCAAGTGCAGGGGAGAGTACAAGGAAGGTGAAGGTAGAGATCCAGGACTGCAAAATGAGGTGGGGACCTTCCTCCTGCCGTTCTGCAGAGGCTTCTGAAGGCCTAGGAACATGGATACAATCCCCTGCTGGTCTGTGGGAAGCAGCACAGACTGCCTGCTGTTGGGATCCCACTGATCATCCCACCTGGACAGCTTCAGCCTGCCACCACCAGTCAGCCACCCTATCTGCTGGGCACAGATCTTCCAGAGAGGTGAACAAAGGGACAACCAACCTTCCTCAGTGTGCTGGGAACAGCCACCTACCCGCTGAGCCTGGTGGGCGAGGCCAGGCCTGAAGCTGCTGGATAAGAACAGACTGTGCCCCTTGAGTAGCACAACTCCCCTTCTCCAGTGGCATCAGCTCCATCTCCTCTTGAGGGGTTTTCACAGCTCACTCACTGCTGCCTGGGACACTTCCACTTGTTGCAGCAAACAGCATGACTAAAGAATGTCACGGAGTCATACCTGCGACTCCCCATCCCACACAGCTCTGTTTCTCTCTGGAGGATGCCAGCCATATCCCTGCACACTTGTGCAGTGTGTGCTGGAGGATGCCCACCTTGCTGAGAAGAGATGGTGTCACCACCTTCTTCCTTGTTCCTGGAAAAGCAACCTTAGGCAACCTCAAACCTGCTCTCAAGGGGAAGTCGTGCCTCCTGTGCCAAGCAGCATGCCTTTCTGGCCCCAGGACTTGGGGTTTCCCCTAGGAGTGTAGCATGCGCAGCTTTTATCCCACACACATCCCAGAAGGGAACGCATCTCTCCTTCCTCCATCAGTAGCATCCTCTGCTCTGTGTTCCCAACATGTCTGCCCTGGCTCACGGGCTTGAATTACAGACCCCATTTGCTTGGCTAATTCCTCCCCATCTTCACACATTCCTAGAGGTCAGGAAGGATTCAGAAGGGCATTGCTGGGAATGGGAAAAGAGCAGCAATCCAGCTGCAAGGCACTGCCTAGAGCAGCACCAGCTTCCTGCCCTGGAGTGCAGTGCTGCCACAGCACCCTTGCCAGATGGCACTGCCTCCCTGTGCCAGCCAGACTGCTTCAATTAAGGGCCAGCCTGTGGCAAGCAGTGTGAATTAAAGCCAGTCTTCCATGCCTGCAGCTCCTTGAACGTGACCTAGTACTGCAGGTGCTATTTTCTTTCCTCCCATGACAGTCGGCTGACTTGCAGAGCTGATGCCCTGCAGGCAGGAGGGAAACATACGTCAGCCTATCTGAGGCAGGAGCGTTTAGTAGCCATGGGAAAGGGTGCTCCAGAAATGCAACAGGCAGCGTAAGTACAGCCCTGCTCTGAACTGCACTAGTGTACAGCTGACATGTTCCAGCCACTCAGCTGGCTGCTCCTCTAACATACTCTTCCCTTCACATTTTGATTTTCCTGGGGTCTGCTAACACCTGCAAACAATAGCCCTAAGTACTTGGCCTCGCTTTCTGCACAAATCCGGTGCTCTGCTGCATCCCTGGAGTCCCAACAGCTACTGGCAAGAGTCTGCTGAGTCTCTCTAATATCACATTCACAGTGACTTTGCTCTAAGACCCTTCCTGGAAACCAAGTCCTTGACTAGCAAGCATGGCAGAGAGAAATCCCCTCTCCCTGAAAGCTTTCTAAGCCTTCCCCTCCTGACAGCCTGATTTGAACACTGAAGCCATTTGTATATCTCTGCATAAAATGCCTTTACTCCCATTGTGGCTATCAAGTTGGTTTTGGCAAACCCCAGCCACCCACTGATCTTCTGGTTTTCTCCTCTAAGGGCCTGTAAATCAGCTCCTCTGCTGTTATGAGCTATTAATGCAGCTGTATGCCCTTAGAGAACCCCTCCCAGCGTCAGCCCGGCGTTTGCTGTCTCTCACGCTCTCCAGTTTCCACTCAGCCCACAGCACCACTACCGTGTTGGTGCTCACGGCTCCATTTGGGCTAGAGCTTGCCGAGCCTACGGGCACGGATCTGATTCCCCTCGGAGCGGGCAGCAAGCCAGCCCTGCTCCAGCGCAGGCAGGGCTCAGAACACAAGGGGGAGAGCTGCAGGATGGGGCAGAACCCAGTGGCGACAGAGAAAATAAGGAACTTCCCCACGGGCAGGGAAAAAGGCGTAACCGCCAGCGCTGCGACTGGCTGTCTCCTCTCGCCTCCAAGAGAGCAACCGTCTCTCCAGCCTGGATCTTCCCAACATCCCCTATCCCAGCTGGCCGCATGGCCAGCCCAGAGGCAACCAGGGACCAACGTAACTGCTGGAGCGAGAGAGAGCCCAGGACCCTTCCGCTGGGACGGGCAGCCCAAGCACAGGAACTTTAAGCCTCTGGACCGCTCCACTCCCTTTCCCTGGGAACCGTTCTCCCGCTGGCGCGGGTAGCCCTGCCCGCCGCCGCTCGGGCGCGTCCCCCCGGCACCCCCCAGGACCCACACCCCGGCCCGGCCGCTTACCTTCACTCCAGCCTCAGGCCGGCCGCCGCCCCCCGGTCGCGGTACCGGGAAAGTCCCGACTCGACTCCGCCTCCCGGGGCTTCCCGGACCCGGCTCCGCCCGGCGGAGACAGCGGGAGGGCGGGCCAGGGGACCCCCGAAGGGACGGGCATCTCCGGGCTGCTGCATTCCGGCGACATTGCCTATCCGCCACCTGGCTGGCGCTCGGGTCAGGGAACAGAGCCCCGGGCTCGTGGCTGTCCTCCGAGGCGGGGACAGGACCCTTCACCCCGTTCCCAAAGCCAGCGGCTATTCCAGCGGGGAAGGACCATCTGTCTCACCCATGACTGATTTTCACTTTTATTATTGTAAATTCACTGTTGTCTTTATATATACTTTTTAAAAAATATATTAGATACAAAAGTCAGAAAGGCTCCTCTTTGAACTACATATACTGGTGGATTTACAGGCTGGTTTGGAAAAGGTGGGCAAATAGGAAAGCCCAACTTGATCAATGCACACAGCAGCAGCAGCAGTAAATGCCCCTCTCCAGGGACAAGGGGGTTTTATATATATATATATATATGTCTGTGTGTGTGTGTGTATGTGTATATATATATATATATGTAGATCTATGCATACACACACATGCATGCACACACAGCTCTCATGCCCCTCAACACCCCAACCCCCTGCCCAGGACACTCTGGGCTGCACCTCAGCCCAAGGATGCTGTGGCTGAGCAGCTCCCGCCAAGCAGGCATTGGCCAAGACACCAGGGGACGGATTTGGAAGTCCCAGAAGAATGGGGCACACGCTTCCTCTGTTCCTACAGAAGTGCTTCCCCTTTCTGTGGCTGCACTCCCTGGGACAGCTTTGGCTGGCAGTGGCACAGCGTGGAAGGCCCCTGCTCTGCAGGCACGGTGCCTGCAGGACATGCCCTGTATGATGGTAAATCTGGAGACTCATTTCCCAAACTACCTGGAAGCAGGGGAATGCTGTGACCAGGGGGGTGAAACCTGCTTCAGCAATTCTCAAAGCTGAAAAATGTGGGAAAAGTCATTGACTGATGGCACAGAAGGCCCTGAGCACTGAGAGCCCTGGCATGGGGGGTCAGCACAGTCCAGCTGGGGCTGCTGATGTCATCCTGCAGCAGAGTGAGACACCACCCCCACCTGGGAAGGCAGGCAGGAGAGATCCCCTGCTGCCATCCTCACGGGGGTTGCAGACAGACTGCAGAAGTGCAGTCACTTCCTAAGAAAGGGAAAAGGCACTCTGTGTTTTTGGCTCCTCTGACAGTCACAGTAGCCAGGAAGGCTTGCTTACCCCTGTGGAGGAAGGAAGAACAGAGATCTCATCCCCTTCCAGCACACCAGGCTTGTGTGGTGAAGGGACGGTGATCCCCCTGTTCCCCCATGTCCCTTACAGGAGGAAGCCTCAGTGTGATTGCCTTCAGCACTCCAACTCAGACCAGGCTACCCCAGAGGCTCAGGGGCAGATCCTGGCTCTGCTGATAGCTCCAGGTTGGCATCCCCACACCGCAGCAGTGTCCCCAAACCCTGTGGGCAGGGAGGGGACAGGTCTTGACAGGGCAACAGCTGCCAGAGGAGTGCTGGACACAGCTCCCGCCAGAGTGGAGGGCACTGCAGGCCCACGTGCACACACACACACACACACACACACACACACACACACACACACACAGCAGCGGGGTTTTCAGAGATACTCAAGGTGGGGAGTCACTGTCAGAGCCCAATTGCCCAATTTGGGGTCTCCACTGTGGGCTGCCTCCTGTGGGGGTCAGGCCATAGCCAGGCCCTCCACGTGGCTGTGGATGTGGGCTGTACTGGACAGGCTGCTCTCGCCTTTGTAACTTTTGGGGGCCCGGCTGGCTTTCAGCAGGACTAGGAAGGTGTCTGTGGAGATGGCCCCAAACTCAAAGGTGAACGTGCCGTAGAAAACCAGGACATCAATGATGAACATCCACTCACACAAGGCAGCCACGTGCTGTAGCACGAAGCTCTCCTGGATGAAGAACACGCCACCTGAGGGTATCCCAGTCAAGGAAAGTACAGCTGAACCCCAACCACCCCATGGAGTACCCTGTCCCACTGTTACCGCAGGCCGGGGTGGACGTGAGTACCCATCCTCTGCAGGAAACACATCACCACTCCTAACACTGAGAAACCCCCACAGGCTTCTCCCAGCACCTGCAGCGCCCTGGCACACATGCCCAAACCAGCCTTGGTAAATCATGGCACTGATGCCAGGTTGGGATTATCTGAAGAGCCCAGGACAGGAGGAGCTCAGGCTGCAGGTCTCAGTGCAAGCCAGGTGCCCAGATGCCTCAACTTCCCCACAGTCCTTGCCTCTTCCTCAAGCCAGGCTGGTGGTCCCCATCCTCCCACAGTCAAAGACGATAAAACTCAACCTTTGAAACAGGGTTTGGACTGTTGCATCCCAGTCCTGCAGCACCTCCTGTCCTTCTGTGCTGCAGGCTGGCCCACCCCAGAGAAGGGGCCTGCTCCCACTTCTCCAGATCCTACCACTAATGGAATTTCTTTATCCTTCTCTCATCCCCAACAAAAATCTCCAGGAAAACCTATTGCAAGAGCTACTGTGGGTGAGGGGAGGAGGCATGTACATCCTCCAGCCCTCCAGGTGAAGCCTCCAGCAGTGCCATGCCTTCTGCAAGTGAGACCAAGATCTGGGGGAGCTGCGGAGGCATGGACCTGACCTGTACAGTGTAGGGTCCTCTGTGCACTCCCGCCATCCCATGAGGAAAGATCCCAGCCCGTTCCCCACACTGTCCACACCACAGCTCGCTGCTTGCCCACTGCCAGTCCCAGAGCTTACAGAGCAGGATGGCCACAGCAGATGGGCACCAGTCCTGTCTTCCTTGTCCTTACATGCCCTTCCTGTCCCACCCAGCTGGCATGGCCCTGCAGCATTCCTGCCTTTCCCAGCTCCCTGCCTGCTTCCCAGCCTGCCTGCCTGCTGTGATGACAGAGCAGGACCCTCTGATATGTGCCAGGCCCGCCAGCACCCCCAGGCTCCTCTTGTGCTGCTCGCCTCAGCCAGACCCCAGCCAGCCTCTTTGGGATCCATGGACACTGCATGCTTTTTCCCCTTCCTGCCCAATAACCACTACCTTGTTTCCCCATTGATCTCCTACCTCAGTCCCAAATAAGCTTTTTACTCCCCAGCCACACACTTGGGACCATTCTTTGAGCTCCAGCCCACCTGATGCCATGCCCTCCCTCCCTGGTAAAGCGTTTGCAGACCCTGATACCTGCTCACCAAGCCCTTCCTTGTGCAGGTTGGCTGGCAAGTGCCCAGAAGTTCTGGCTGACAGAGGTGCTGCCATGCACCCACCTGGCACCTGCACACAGCACTTTTGTACTCAGCTTTGGTCAGAGAGGTAACCCAGATGGACTTTGCATTGCCAAGGGCTCAAAATACCTTTGTCCCATTAAAAAAACCCCAAAATTAACCAGACCTGGGTGGTGTGCGACTGAAGCCTGAAGTGGTGGCTGGGCTGCAGCAGCCAGGGCAGGGCTGGTTTGGGGCATCCCAGCACCCCAAGAGACACCCACCAGCATGTCTTCCCATCCTCAGCCCCTGCCCAGCCCTAGTACTGCTGCTCCTCCAGCCTACACCTGCAGTGAGCTGCCCACCCTCAGTGCCCTGTCTAGCTCCTCTCCTGGCACCATGCCTCATTGCCAGAACAAAGGATAGAGAATACGGGGTGCATACCCCACAGTGAGGACCACCTTTTACCAGCCTATTCCCAATCTTCTTCCCACACCTTCAGGATACTGAAGACGAGGGTGAAGAAGGCCACAGTGGTGAGGATGCTACGTAAGTGGCCGGTCCAGTACTGCCCTCGGGTTTTGGCCATGCGGTAGGTGAGGATGGACTGCAGGAGCAGGAACAGCATGCTGGTGGGAAAGGCCACCCCCGCCCCAATGTAGTGTAGCACCTTGGCGTGATCCACCTGTGGGGGAGAAATCATCAGTGCCAACACCCTGGGACATGGCCTATCACAGCATGACTCTGCTCCAGGAGCTGGACTCCTGCCCAGGAAGGGGTGCAGACACTGCCGGGAGCAGGTCCAGGCAGCTCACCCCGTGTCTGACTCCTGGCTGGAGAGCAGACTTGGATCCAACATCTACTGCTGGGATCTCAAAGAGCTCTGTTTCTTTTATCCATGGGCCAGCAGCCCTGCTGTGCTTAGGGGTAGGGGCTGCCCTCTGCCCTGAGCAACATCAGGGACTGCCTGCACCCCTCCTGAGGGTCACAGCCCAGCGCCGCTCACCACAGCTGGGGCACGAGGGGCATCGGGGCCTGCAAAGCTTCTCCCGGGGCTGGTGTGGGCAGGGCAGGCCGGTGCCTGGCAGGGCAGGCAGGGGCTGAGCACCGCCCTGTGCTGCCAAGCCTGGGCCTGCTCCGGTCCCTCTGAGCACAGGCTCTGCCCCTACAGTTTCCTGGCATCACCCCCTGGGCAGGATCAGGAGCAGCCTGAACAGCATGTCCCTGTCCCTGCACGTGCCCATGGAGAAGACAGTGCAGAGAGGGCTCAGGTAAGGGTTAAACCAAACCTAGCAGCTTAAACTGAACTTGAACTATGAATACACAAAGAGGACTCCCAGCACCCTAGCAAGCACAGCACTGACTCAGGGGAAGGGAAGGACTGCATGGATGGGATGCTGGACCAAAACAAGGACCCCAAACCCTGCCCTGCTGAGCACAGCCATTGCCCCACTCCAGCCAAGGCCCTCTCCTGCCCCCCTACCCCAGGGACTCCTGAGGAGATGCCTTACCTGAAAGTTGCCAACCATGGTGAGGCCAGCAGCGCAGACCCAGCCAGTGGCCAGCCCCAGGGTGTTGAGGAGGGATGGCCCCAGGCGCTCCAGGAGGTGGGCGTAGCGCAGCAGTCCCACCAGGATGACTGTGGGAGGAAAACACAGGAGGAAAACACAGCCCCGTCACGTGCTGCTGTCTGCGGCCCCCCTCGTCCCACTGGTGCCCCACGCCGGGGTGGGTGCAGGGCAGCCTCTCCCGGCCCTGGCAGCAGGCACTTACCCATGAAGGAGCCCAGGCTGCAGATGAGGCTGAAGAAGCAGCTCTCGGGAGGCAGGGTGCCACACTTGCTGAGGGGACAAACAAGACCCACGGAGCCCTCAGACAGGGGGCACTGGGGTGTGTGCTTGGCTCCCTCACCAGGACACCCTCCTGGGTTGCCCTGGAGGGGTCTCAGAGCAGCTCTGCCTGTGCTCCCACCCTGAGGCTGCTCACCTGACGAGGGGGATGTGATCCAGCGTGCAGCAGGAGCTGGGGCCATCCATGTCACATGACTGGTTGTAACTCCTGCCGGCAGCAAAGGAACAGGTTAGGAGAGCCCAGATGCTGCCCAGGACCCTCCTGTCTCCTGCCCACAGACCCTGCAAGGGCAGCTGAGTTGCTCCACAGCGAGTGCAGCCCAGGGATGTGCCCACACCCTCCAGGGAGTGACCCACTGCCCAACAGGTAGAATCATGCCTGTGTTTCCACAGCCTGTTCCCTGCCCGCTGGCTCTGCTGAGAGCCCCAGCCTGTGAGGGAGAGGCCATGGCAGGGCAGAGGCTGCACAGGCTGGGGTGTGGGCTCGGGGCTCTGGCAGCCCCACACCCAGACACGAGCAGGAGTACCCACCTGCCAGCCCCCCCACATATTCCCAGGATGGAAGCACCAGCAAAGCCGGGCATGCAGCCACTGACAGCTCTGGGTTTGCAGGGGATGGGCTGGAAGGCTGAGCTGTGTGGGAAATGGCCCCCACAGCCACAGGCACCCTCGGGGCAGTGCCACCGCACCTGGGAGGAAGGGAGGGAGCTGGGAGGCACTGCCTGAGGGACAACATGACCAGAGCCAGCCCCCAGGCTGCCCTGGAGCCAGGCACACCAGCAGTGCACCCGGGGTAGTCCTGGCACTGCCGGGCTGGGCAGGGCTCTGCTGCCCGCACCCACTGCAGTGCCCTGGGAGCACCTCCTGCACCCACAGACCCCATGAGTCCAGGCACCCCGAGCTCTTATCAGCCCTTCCTGTACCACAGCTGCTTGCCTGCAACCCTAACCAAATTCCCACCGCGGGGGCTCATGTACCCTCACCCTCACAGCTCTCCCAGGAGCTGGCACACACTGGATGTGGGTCTTTGGGTGCCTCTTTGCTGCAACATCACCCAGGCATCCAGCACCTCTGCCTGGCATGGCCCAGAGGGACCCCCTGCTCACGCCATAGGCAGTGAGTGCAAAGTTCTCTGCCCCAAAGGGCCCCTTCAGACACCCCAAGTCCCATGTGGGAAGGGGACTGAGGGGAGACAGCGCTGTGGGGGGAGCTCTGGGGGGATAGTGCTGCCCTGTCCCTCGCCCAGGCTGTCCATCCACCACCTCCACTATGCAGCAAGCACATGGTTAAAAAAGCCTTTTTGGAAAGGGCTGGGCTGGGCTCTGATGTTTTTTCAGTCTCCTCAGTTTACTGGTGGCTTTGTTTTCCAACCACTAAACCCAGGCGAGGCGTGGAGCCCCACGGCCTCCTCAAAGGCTGCTCTTGGGGCCGTGTTTGGTTTGGGAGGGTTTTTTTTATTATTATTTTGTTTAAAGCAAGCAGCCCAAGGCCAGGAAGCATTATTCGTCATTAAGAGCTGGCTGTGCGGCAGAGACGACCCGACACACACATTCTTCCCAGGGCAGAATCAACCATCAGGCAGGAAATGGCAACAGGGTTTTTTTTCACTTCTTCAAACACTCCAGCAAGAATTAAACTAACATGGATCTTTCTGGGCAGATTTTTAAGGCCACGCTACAAGCCAAAATCGCTGCAGAAGGAGTTGCCAAGAGACCAAACAGTGTTTCTTTTCCCAGCCCTTGCCTCATTCTCCATCTGGGGGTGCTGCAGGCAGCTCTGCCCATGGGGTGTCTGGGTCCTGCAGGACCATCCCATCCCCCTGGCACTGCCAGATTTAGCCTCAAGCAAGCAAGTCACAACCTTTTCCATGGAGACACATAGCCCTCTGTAATTCCCTGACCACTTATTTTCAGACTTTCTCCATGCTGTGTTTTTTCAATGGTCTCCTTCTCCCTGCCTGGTTTGCAGCGAGGCTGGACTGTTCACCAGAGCAGCCATTACCACAGCTGAGCCTGGGCAAGGGAGGGAGGGCAGCCCAGCCCTGACAGCAGCTTGGTCCCAAGCTATTCTGCTCCCAAAAGCCACTTGGCTGGGCAGGAGGCACGTGCCCTGTGGCATTTGCACCCCATCACCACCATGTCTGCTGGGGGAGAAGGTAGCTCTGTGTCCCTGTAATGCTCCCACCTCCCCCATCATCCCCAACCCCCCTTCAGCACAGTCATGGTGCAGGGAGTGCCTCAGCTACCCAGTGGTCTGGCACAGCTTGCCATACTTCACGTGGGACAGGTATGGAGGGACTTGGCATTACAAGGTCTTTAATCAAGCCAGGATGTGCCAAAAAGCCCCTGCTTCCCCCCAGGCCTTACCAGTTGTGGACAGGGCAGATGTGGTTGTTGGACAGTGCCATGGCATATCTGGAGGAGAGATAACAACAGGTTTACCACAGCCACCCTCCTCCCTGCATCCCCATTCCCTGCCAGCACCCAGAGCAGCCCCAGGGACTAGCTGCCAGAGCAGAGGATACAAGCCCTTACTGCCTGCCAGGGGCCAGCACTCATCCTGTGGCATCTCCTGGCTTTACAAACCAAGAAAAATAAAAGCAAGTGCATGAGCACATGCTCCACAGAACTCCCACTGCTGGGACCAGGTTCCCCTGCCTTGTATCCCCATTCCTGCTGAGAGCCACCTCCTGCTCCAGTTCAGTGCAGCTGCTTCTGTGGGGCCTCTTCTCCATAGTGCTGCTGTGCTCCACAGGCTCTGGGGGACTGCTCTGTCACAGAGCCTGCCTGGCATGCCCCTGGCATCGGGGCTCTCCACCAGCTGTGCCGGGCGACACCCAATGGCACTGGCTCTGCTGTGCTTCCCTCAGCCCCTGGCTGGCCAGCAATGGAGCTGGCTCTGCTGTGCTTCCCTCAGCCCCTGGCTGGCCAGCAATGGAGCTAAAAGAAGTCTGGAAAAGCAGCCAGTGCGTGGGGAGGGCATTATGGGCAGATCAGCTCCATCAAGCATTTCACTGTGGAGTCACCCTTGTCTCTCAGTCAGTGTAACAAGGGGTTCATGACACGCATCCTGCTCCACTGCATGGGGTCTCAGCCCCATGGCCCCCACCCCAGCCACCAAGGAGCCCTCCTGCCCCACAGCCACAGCGGTGGGCAGCACTCTGCTGTTCAAATCACTGGCAGCTGTGAACAGCTCAGGTTAAAAATAGGCCCCAACATCAGTATGAAAACTCCTCTCCTTCCTGAGCTGGCCATGTAACAGCTGGGCTGCAAAAACGATGATCCCAGAACAGAGGCAAAGAGCAGGACAGGTGGGGGAAACCAAGGAACAGCAGCCTCAGCCACCAAGGAGCAGATCCCTCACCAAGCCATCTCCCAGCACAGGTCTCCAAAAGGGCCACTCCCAGGGCAGCTCAGACTGTGAGGACCATAAGCAGCAACTTGCACCTGTGCTGCTTTGGTCTGGAGGGGCATCTGCCTTCCAGGGTCACTCACGGGAGACAGCCCATGCTTTTGCTTTCCGAGGAAAAACCTTGGAGCGTAAGTTCCTAGCACCAGGTTCAACATTCGGCTTTGTTGTCAAGTAGGACAGGTGATACCTCGGGGGAAGCTCTTGGAGGAACCTGCATGCATATGGGGCATTGCTCCATCCCACACCCCAGGAAGTCCCACCACCTATACTGAACTTCTTGATACCTTTGAGAAAACTCCTTCATCCACTGCTCATCAGTGTTAAGGCCTGAGAAATGGACTGCTGGGGTGGACTAGTACTGTTCACCCAAGCGACACAGCCTCTGCTCCTAGCACAAGGCCCTTTGATGCATCCACCACATGGGATGGGTGCCCATGGACGGACTACAGCCCCGGCGCTGCAGTACCTGGGCTGGTGGCGTGGCTCCCGATGCCCTTCCCGTGCCACCTGAGCGTCAGCCGCACTCACGCCGGGACAGGGGCACGCGATTCCGCAGGGTGTCAGGGATGTAAGGACAGGGAGGCACATGCCAGCGCTGCTGCAGGGGACGCGGGGACCACGCAGGGCAGCTGTGGGGGTTCAGGGAGTTGTGGGAGCCCCTGAGTGTCCAGAAGTGCCCCAACATGACCGGGGACAGCAGCTCCCCGCAACCTCCTGCCGCTGCATCCCACCTCGCAGCATCCCACTCTAAAGCATCCTCCAACCCCCGGCCCTCAGTTATCCCGCAGCATACGGCCCGGGCCCCGGCCCCAGCGCCCGCGGATGGGGGGCTGGCGGCGACCCCACGGCACTCACACGATCCACATGCCGGTGATGGTGAAGGCAGGCAGCGTGACGGGCAGTATCCCCCAGGCCGGCATCCTGGGGCCGGGCATGCCCCGCCGGGCTATGGGCGAGCGGGGCCGCAGGGGGAACGTCCCCGCTGCCTCCTGCTGCCGGGCCGCCGCCGGGCCGCGCTCCCCATGGGCGACGGGGCCGGCGCGGCCCCCCGCGCCACGTGGCGCCCGCACTGCCGGCCCGGGGGAGCAGGTCAGTGCTGGGGAGGGCAGCCGGGGAGCAGGACGGCACGGAGCCGGGAATGCCGGGCTCCGCGGGGCGGGCGGCCCCACAGCGCGCTCGGCTGAGCCGCAGCGAGGGACAGGCTCTCGTAGAGCGCAGGGGAGGGCAGGCACAGCTCAGCAGCGAGCAGCCCTCCCGGGAGCTGGGGACCCGAACAGCTTTTGCCAAGGCCGACTCGGGCATCGACAGCCGGCTCCAGATCTGGGGGCCTCACTCCCCGCAGCTCCAGGTGATGCTGTCTCTGCCCGAGCACCAGCCCTGCGCCCACATCCGGAGAAGTGTGGGCTCCTGTACGCGTGGCCCAAAGGGCACTGTCAAAGGACGAGGCAGGAGGTACTGCGACAGGGAGGGGGCAGGCAGAGGAGACCTTGTTCAGTTCACTCTTCCATGGGGCTCAGCGTTCACTTTTGAGGACAGGGCTGTTTGCACACCAGGAGTGACTGACCTTGCGCTCTCACTAAACGGCTGCAGCCACACTGCCAGCGACTGCCTGCACACATTCCCGACCCAGTTACCCTAACCTCTCTGTTCCCAGACGCTTTCTACAACTAGGGATTAAGTTTAGCAGCCAACCACCAACCCTGCTGCCCAGAGAAACTTCCATTTTTCTTACACAGAAAACGTGAGGAAAGGAAGCACAACTTCTCCTGGCAGAGAAGCAGGGCTGTGGTAAGGCCACGGCTGTCCCATTTCCCTATTGGGAACGCAGCAATAACTTGTCCTCTTGCCCCCTGGCCACTTGTAGGGATGTGTTTTCAAGTCGCAACACATCCTGCATGGCCAAAGGGTGTGCACACCCCTCGAGAACGAAGCATCTGGTGCTCATAAAGCCTGCACTTTTCCCTCTGCCTTCTGCCGAGAGGACATGCCCGGGTCCAGCTCAGGCCCTAGCTCGTGTGGGAGAGGAGCCCTGGCTGCCCTCTACCTCTCCCGGGCCAGGGTGCTGGTTACACAACCGCAGGAGCAGTATTGCACACTGGGACTTGTAGTCTTGGGGGTCTCCTAGTCCTCTGCGCTGAATCGCACTCCAAGCAGCCTCCTCACGGGAGGTGAGCTCCCGTTCAGCCCATCAGTTCGGGGCAAGAGTTGCACTCCACAACTTTGCTCCCGAGCCGGTTGCGCTCCCAAAGCTGCCCCGTGCATTCCCGTCCGCCAGCGGGCAGCAGGCCTGGCCCTCCCTCTCCCGGCAGCCTCCACACCACATGGGCAGTGGGAACAGTGCGCGCTGCGCCGGGGCTGCCGCCTCCAGCAGCCTTGGCAGGGCTCTGGTCACTCCAGGGCCACAGGCAAGAAGCATAAGCCCCGCCGGGCTGCCTTCCGTGTAGCTGGGCCGAAAATGCTGGGCACAGTGGCTTCAGAACACACCAGCCTCTGTAACAGGCACAGATTTTTCTAGAGTTCAACAGCTGGCATAAAGACTGAGGGTAACTTCTAAAAAAGCCAGCTCACTGTTGATACTTCCTGGAAATCCTTCTTACATACCTTTTGAGTATGCTCAGATCCATTTTTTAAATTGAAACTAAAAGCAGCAGTGGTTCTGTTTCACAAGTTTCAGTGCCAGTTTTAGCAGTAGAAGTCCTTGATGTAAATGGGAACAGAAAAGGCAGGTAAATCCAAAACACAGTGATGTTTGTTCAGCTTCCTCTGGAAAATATTTAGTCAGACCCTGAGTAAAAATAAGAAAGATGTCCAAGACTAGAAAGAGTATATGCTAGGACAAATCTAAGGGGTACTGTTGTAAACACCACTCCTCACCAGCAGCCATTAGTAGTATGGCTGGCTTTTATGCAATTTAACTTAAAAATAGGGTTCAAGAGACGTACTGATTAACGAATCAGGTAGCACATGCTACCTGTCAGTTGATTCTGATCTCCTTTCAGTTCAATACTTTCTCTGATATTTCTTTTCTCTGTAACATTAAACCTCACTCTTGCAAAATTCAAACAACATTCAAGAAATTTTTTTTCTGGTTTTCCAGTCCATTCCTATTTACAGTCTAGTGAAAACTGTTTAAAGTGCAATTCTGTCTTTCCAGTCAACATTCCTTCCATTCTAGTCCCACTTCCTGCAGTTGTCTCGGGTAGCTTTTGCTTTGCACTGGAATTGTCCGAGTTAAGACGTAATGCTCTCAGTAGAAGCTGGGTTTGCAGACACAGGTTGAAACATAGCATGTGCCCAAAACATAGCATGTGACCATCTGAAGGCAGCTGGCAAAATGGAGCTTTGGTATTTAGCTGACACCACCCCAAAAAGTCAGAGGACCACCTGGGGATCAGACGGCAGCAGTCCTGACATCAAGGCACTTGACAATTGAGCAATGGTTTACAAAGAGTTAATAATCTAAAGCTTTCAACAAGCAGAAAAACAGAGCTGTAAAAAGAAGTGAAGGCTCAGAAAGACAAGACAGAGAGGGGGGCTGGATACAGAAGCACCATGAGCAGCATAAGGACTCAAATACATTAATGAAAACATCTAAGGGCTGGAAAGACACACTCTACAGGCAGTGGAGGGTGAGGAAGAGACAGCTGCAGGAGCAAAAATATTTCAGGAATGGTACAAATGGGGCTAGGGAACCAGGATTTATTAACAAGACTTTCCGAGTAAGCACATTACTCTTCCATTATGCAATATTTAGACCTTTTCTCATGCAATTCAAACAAACTCCCAAGTTTTACCCCCTTACCAAGTCTGTAAGAGTCTCTTGGAATAGAGAAGGCACTAGTGCTTCACACAGCTCAGAGGACACTGTGGCACTGTGTGGATCTTGCCATGAAACAAAGTAGAAAATACCAGGAAGGAAGTGTTGTTCAAATCCATGGCAAGCACTATCCCTGGAAGAGCCCAGCATTTCTCACGCCCTCTCCAACTCTGAGTCCTGTCCATGGAAACAAAGATTTCTTCTTCATAAGAGAATCACCAATGTCAGCTGAGTTGTCACCAAGGTCTGTATTCTGGCATTATGACCAGATGAGCAGAGCACCTGCTCCTCAGCTCTCATCTCTGCCCTCAGTCCTGGCAGTGCATGAGCATACACCAATGTAACACCAGAAATTTTACGTGAAACTACTGCCATCTGAAAGAGCCAATCTCACTGTTACAGCTCTGCTTTGTCCATGACAGGAACCATTCCTGATCAGTCCCCTGATGGCTAACCTCCATTGCAGCCCCCTCCCCCTGAGCTGACAAGTCCCCCTGTGCTCCCTCCAGACAGAGTACTCTGTGTTCCATGACAGAAACGGAGCGCAACACCGGAACATTCATTTACAGGATGTATTTATTACACTGTAAAAAGTCCATTGGATTTGTAGCCATTTACTCTGTATGTACACTGGTTGTATTTCCACACCAACTGCAGTTTCCTCTCCTTAACAGGATACACTGGGTTGGAGTCCCACCCATGCCCCTCCCAGTCACCAGGGGGATTTCCAAGATTGAAATTATTGAGAATTTAGCCAACTAGTCGAGGGAGTAGGAGGAGGATCAGCGATGCAGTGCTTGCCAGCTCTGCTCTGGACATGAGCGGGGGAAGAGTGGGATGTCCTTGCGGCAAGATGGAAGCACAAGAGTCACTGCCAGGGCTTCAGCTGCAGGGGCCTTCTGGGGCTAGAAGGACATGGGATCCCAACAAGAAGATGCAGAAGGGTGCGATCTCTTCAGAGCTTCCAAGAGAAACCACTGCAGACCTGCTGGGCATCTGTCAGCAGGTACCACAGATCCCCACATCTGTAGCTGAAGAGGATGTTCTCCTAAGGAAGGGGCTGGTCACCAGGAGACCCATGTGTAGTGAGTGGCAAACAACACACGATTGCCCCTCAAGTGCTGCGTGAGACACGGCCATGGTGCTCTACTCAGCATTTCCTTCTCATCTGCTCAGCTAGGCAGAGCCTTCTGGATTTGCCTTCTCCAACCAGAAAGCCTGATTACATTTACAGGAGCAGGGATGAAAGCCCCTATCAGACTCACCTGCTGCTTAACCTCTATTTGGCTTGGGGACTGCTGTCATCCGTGTTGCAGGAAGGAAATCAGGTGCCAGCAGGCAAGAGCGCTATGTAGCAATCTGGGAGCTGCACTGTAAGCAATCCACATTTCTAATAAAATTCTCTACCTGCTGAACCCAGGCGTGCTCAGATCCCAAACAAAGCAGTGCAACCAGAAGAGTCAGCAGGAAAGCTAGGGAATGGCTGGGGAATTGCCCAGGGACTGGACTGAGTAATCTTGAGAGGCAGTCCTGTACTGCAGCCCCTTCGGTGTGACATCAACAAGTTTTCCCTCTTTACCTGATGAACTGGTGGCAGCTTGGTCCCAGGCTGCTGGGTATGGGCATTGCCTGGCCCCTGAGATTGCAAAGGCAGGAAGGAGACTGGTCAGTGGAACTGGGCACTCCTCCATGGAGACAGGGATTTTTGGGCAGATTTCTAGGTGATGCCACAAGGAGGGAGCAGGACAGGACGTGCTCCAGAGGACTGTGGCAACAGCCCTTCTGCTCAGGTTAGCATCATCTTTTAAAACAAACATGCCCACTACCAGAGAACATTTGGCCAGCATCCTCCACCCACAGAGCCTCCTCAGACAGTTCTCTGACACCCTCCAACTAATTAACTTCAGAGCTTGTCATAGGGTCAGTGGGCCGTGGAGTAGTTAAGAGGGGAACAGGAGAGGTGGCTTCAATTAGGGCTGGGTTGAGAATGATTGGAAGAGTCATAGGTGGCACCCCAACCTGCAGGGGAGAGGCAAGAGGCTGCAGGATGAGCGGTGGCTGTGCTGTCGTAGGAGGCATGTCTGTAACGGGGCTTGACTTTGTTGAAGCTGATGCTGGGAAGGAAGGAGAGGCAGAGGTGCTGATGGTGGGTGAGGCAGGTGCAGTGGCTCTCTCAGACTCTGGAAGAAGGAAGAGACAAAATAGATCATTACACAGGTCCTGACAAAGTCACCTATTAGCTCAAAACTAAGCAGGGCTGAAAATCAACTCAGGGGCCTTTTCAGACTTTCCCCTTCATACAAGGCCCTGAAGAGCAGGGGTCAATCATAGGCATTCTGCCCACCCCAATAACCTCAGCAACAACTTATCCATATGGAAGCACAACATTTCACAACACTCTGGCCTGGTCACCAGAGATCATGCTAAAGCAAGGAAAAGCAGATCTATGCCACTATGCTGGGAAAGTGATTCCAGAAAAAAGAAAACAGGACTCACCACTGACACCCAATTCACAAGGCTTCTCCAAAGGAGCCACATGGGTGGATGGTCTCACATCCCCCACAGGAGAAGGGGGCAGGGCAGACACTATTGTCTTCTGATGCTGCTGCTCCACTGGTATATTGGGGACAGGATCTGGGAAGACAAAACATGCCGTGAGACCACACACCAGTTTCCTCACTCCTTTGGACCTCCCTCAATTTGCCCTTGTGCCAAGTTCCCACGGCCCCCTACAACCCATTTTATCAGCATCAAGGCACTTTGGCAGCTGGGTACTGGACAAGGTGCAAGTACTGGTCCAAAATCTGTGTTCTTAAGGTTTCCCAGCCTCTTGTACCTTGGATGACTGTCTGTTTGAAGAGCTCATCCCGCAGCCGAGGTAAGAAACAGTCAATGCGCTCCCAGGTGATCTCCCAGAGATCCGAGTATCCTGTCCGTGAGTCGGCACTGTGGAATATCCCAGCCGTATCCATTACGAGCAGCATATTCTTTAGAGACTCTGGAATGGCCTCCAGCTATAATCACAGACAGGACACAGAACGGACAGGTAGCAATGAACCAAAGCTCAAAACAGCCAATGGGCTGCCTTGGAAACTGTGGCCAGGGCAAGAAACCATGGAACAAAATGGTTTGGAAAGGAATAAAAAGTTAAAAAACCCCAAAAACCCACACCTAATCAAAACAACCGTCAAGTTTAGAAGGTTAAAACGCGATGAATGGTTGTCCAAAGGACTGCATCCAGCACCTTACCAGTAAGTCACTGGAGCCAGCATGCATGTATTTGTCCATAAAATCCAGGATTGTGAGCCATAGGGCAGCAAAGGTGGTCAGTGAGAGCAGTGGGGAGAGATGCTGTAGGAACACCTGGGAAAAAACACAGCTACTGTCAGCAAGTAGTATAGGGGCTGCTGCTCACTGACAAGCCAGTCTCACATATCTGGATTCCCCCTCCTTGTGGCAGCCTGGGTACATGCACAGGACTGGCCTGAGGATGCCACAGGCCTCCACTCTTCTGAGCTGAGTATGTGAAGGAGTGGATCTTGTCTCCTTTGTGGAAGGCCTCTGCAGTCTGCATCACCATGTCTTCTAGCCCTTCCAGACCTCTGCCTTAGGTCACGACTATCAGCTTATGACATGCATCATTTCACCCCAAGAATGGACTGTCTTCAGCTAATGTTGAGTGAAATACTTCTCTCTATCATAAAGTCACAAACCTCTTCCTGACTTTTCCAAGGACTAGAATCATGGAGACAGTTCTAGAAAGAAGGCATGTCCCAGCAGCAGAAGCTGGTGGAGAAGCCCAGCACTGAAGACAGCCAAACTAGCACCCTAACACCTGTCCAGATCAGAGATGCTGACAAGCGAACATAGCAAACAGTTTAGTTTTCTTGAGGAACATGGTTTCCCCTAAGCTTCCCTGGGCAGCAGAGGTGTGCTCACCTTGGAGAGCAGTGTTGAGGCTCTCATCCTAGTTTCTTCCATCCCACCAACATCAGCTGGGCTGATGTTCTCGAGTAGCTTGGTCAGTAGAGGGAACAGCACCTGTTGGATCCGACACATGGATATTTTAGAGCTGAAAAATGACTGATGAGATTTTCACAGACAGCCTTACAGAAAGGCACTGGCTTTTGGGATTGGTGGCTTCTAGGCAGAGGACATGACGGAAGCAACGGGATGTGCACAAATGGATTCACTTCAATACTCCAAAAGGCCCTGTCAGAAGCCTACACAGAGAGGAACTATTCACAGGACCAAAATAGGGAACATCTTGTCTGTTGCAGTGAACAAGCTGCTCAAGGAGACAGTGCTGAAGCAGGACAACACTCTTGCACACAGCTTTGCTCTTCATGACAATGCTGCCCTGCTCACAGGCCCATCCCAGCCAGCCAGTTACCTTGTTAAAGCAGGACTCCCATTCCAGGGCATCCAGGGCCTGCAGGTCATGTACCAGGAGGGCCCGCTGCAAGTAAGTGAGTGCTTGCATCCGTATCTGGCGTCGGGCATCACAGCACAGCCAGGCAATACCTGCAAGAGAGGGATTCAGGGCAAAGCCCACAGGGAGAGTGTCACGTCCCTACTTCCCCTGTCTACAGTAAAAAGTCTAGTGAAGATGAAAAGCTCTGTGAAAATAAAAGGATTACACTTGTTCCAGGCCACAGACTGGCAGTCTACTACCAGATCCAGAAACATGCTGGCAGCTAACTCATCGTAAAGATGTTTTTCCAAATCTGATCCAAGTTCTTTTCAATTATAACAGACCCTGAAAACAACTTGTGCCTGCTTTCTGCAGTTAGTTCTTAGCTCCTCAACTCTTCCATTACTTTGGAAGAGTTTCTGCTCGCTCTCATCACCAGGGGATGGCTTTACCCTGTAGCAAAGGACACCAGCAGTTGGACCACAGTGTTCGGGAATCCGCAGTGATTTTCCTGGCCGCTGTCTCCAGGTGTCGCTGCTCCTCTGCCCAGGAGCTGTAGATGCCAGCTGCTCGCGTGTGCAAGGTGTGCATGAGGTCCAGGAGCTGCAAGTACATGGCACAGTAAGAAACACACAGGACTTTAAATTTTAAAGCAACTCTAGTATCTGCTGTTCTCCAAACAAGGCTAAAAGGCTCAAGCTACTCGAGCCTGCTTTCTGTATATACACAACCACGCACAGTTACAGAGATGGTGTCAGGCCCTGCTGTCTCTGCCCTCCTTAAGTGGTCAAGTGCCAGGTATCTTCAACAAGATTTATGTCAGTTCAGTAGCCACGTCAATCCCATCTTTGAGGAACACCATTCCAGTCCGGTCTAAAGGAAGAATGGGCTCTTTCCTGGCACAGAGCATTGACTGTCCCAGGCAGAGGGATAAACCCAGTGATTCAGCTGTGCTGTCCAGAACAACTCTGAAACTTTTTTTTCTTAACGAAAAAGGTACACGAAGCACATGCAAAGTTCCCTTGCTTGTGTGGGCACATGACAGCACGCTAGTCAGTTTACTACTGAACTGAGACCCAACATCCTGGCAGTCAGCAGGCCTGTGCCTTCACAGCTTTGAAGTACCAGCTGGGGAGAAATTACTCCCTTAGCCCAGTCCTCTGTACTTGAAATTCCAGTGCCTCAGCCAACAGGGCTTTCCACTTTCTTCAAGCTCAGATGCCCTGTCAGACTCCTTGCTAATCCTACAGGAACCTCATGTCTCCAAATGACCTTAATTCATCTTACCTACTACAGTGACTCACAACTTCAGATCCCCTCCTTGCTTTTCAGAGGACCTCTCTTTCCATTGCTATTCTGCTTTTGCCAGTACCAATTGCAGCCTTCCTCTTTCACTGCAGAACTACATATTGCCCCCACAGACACCCTCTGCCATCCAGTGCCCACTTATCCAGGATGCAGCCCTCCCTTGCTCCATAAAGAATTCCAGTGATTACCTAGCCAGGCCCTAAGAATGGGAAAGGAGAGGAGGAAATCCTTGCTATACTTACGTCCTGACTAACCTGTAAAGACACAGTGTGGTAGCTGGCAGGGATGCTCTCATCCTCGTCCTCATCACTGTGTGTGTGTGCCTGGTGCTGGCTCAAGACCCGGGATCGCCGTGTGGAGCTGTCTTTTGGCTTTTTTTTTAACCGACTGGATTTACTGTCATACCTGTGGCTCTTCCCCCTCTTCTCCTGGGACTTGTAGCCTAGAAGGTAAAAGGCAACAACATTCCATATACAACAGTCTGCTACAAAATGTTCTGCTTTTCAACACACTGGGTAGCCACCTTTTGATATCCCCAGCGAAGGGCCCTGTCCTCTGAAATGACCACTACCTGCTTATTCCCTCAGGAACAACTTTCTGCAGGAGCTGATACTGCTGTCTCCACATCAACTCCAGGCCTCCCCTCCATCCCAGGGAGTGGGATAAGAATAAGGTCCCTGCTGCTAGCAGGAGACAGGACACTTTTCTCCTGGTAGACCATTTTCTTTGGGTTGGGGACTCATTTCATGACAGTATACTTCATACTGCTTGCCAACTGGCCACCCCAAGCCAAACCCTGGTTGACAAGTGAAGGGCCATCTTACCCCCATTCAAGCTGGCCTCCACGAAGATACGTATTGTTTTGACACAGAGCTCAAAGTTCTCAGGTGTAACGTGGGCAGCATCTCGCACGATGAAGGACAGGGACTCGACACATTTCATGAGAGACTTTGTGTCATGTGGGCCCAAATCCAGCCCCACCGTCAGGCTGTACTGGTTGACGAGAGGTGATGGACCCAGCCTACTGAGCCCAGTAGTGGATCTGGAGTTGTCGATGTCATCTTTCCCCACCTGCAGGCCACAGCAAGCGGGTAAGCAGGAGAGGGTAGCATAACAAGAAGCATCTCATGCACACACTGAAAGGGTCTTTCTTCAGAAGCCAACAGGTAATGTTTCTGTATGGTCCAATTCCCCTTCTTCCTGATTTGTCTCAAAGCTTTCTCCTTTCCATCTGTGTCTCTCCCCATCCTGCCTTTACATTATCAGCTCATCTTATCTCTCTTTTCTACTGTCTTATTTTTTCTCTCACTAGCACACCCTCTGCTCACAACTATGGTAGGAGTAGTCTTCTTTGGGCACCAGAAGTCCACTGGCTACTCACCACTAGCCAGCCACTGTTCACGACGTCCACATCTGTGACCGAGCGATGCATCTTGCCTGGCTTCCCGTGGTCTGTGTACACCTCGGAGTCAGACGTGTAGCCGCGGTCCAGGCTCGTGTCACTTGGATGATAGGAGGAGGACACCTCACTGTCTGATTGAGCACCTTTAAGACAAAAGGCATGGGGTTTAGATCAAAGCCAAATCAAGAACTTGCAAGAGTAGCTGTGGATAAGGGAGAAGCAATCCAGATCAGCATCAACCAGGAACCACAAGTGGTTACTAACATGTTTTGCACCTGTCAGATCTACCTGCCTTGACATTTAGGATAACCTTAAATTTCACACGTTCCAAGAGAGAAGTCCTTGCAAGGGACAAATTTAAGTTATTGATATGTTATTTAGAAGTAAAAACTTGTTCTTTCCATTGTTCAACACCATCTAGAAACTGATCAGCAGACAGACAGACTTGCTGTGAACAGAGTGCACCAAGCATTTTCAGAAGGCGGTAGAGAACTAATGTTTTGATGTGCAAGGTGCCAAGTTGAGCAGTTTCCTCTATCAGCAAAGACAGAAGCAGTAAAAAAAAAAGAAAAAAGAAAGGAGAGAGATAACAGGAGACAGCTCAGCATTAATCCAGAGGACAAAGTCCATAAGTATTTAAAAAAATCATGCTTCTCCCATCTGTTTAGCACAAAGCATCAGGACCAATCAAAGAAGTTCTAGAAAAGCAAAGAGAAAAATAAAGCCTTCTGGAAAAGTCCTTTATTGCTCTTTGCTTTAGAAGTCTGAAGACATCAGCCTCAAATATATTGCCAGCTGGCTAAAGCGAAACAACAATTTGCTGAAAAGATCACCTTTCTAACACAGTTAAGAGAAGTGAGCAACAATGCATTAGTCTTGTGGGAATGGTTCAGGGACTATTAATACAAATGGATCTGGAAATATTATTTTAAAGAACAACTCATTTTATGAGAACCTTAAAATGGGGACAGAAAAGAGTCAGTCCCACAAAAGAAGCAAGTATGACAGGAACAGCAGCTGGGTTTACATTACATGCCCAGATAAGAGATTATGGTACCCAAGGCACCAAACCACAACCAGCAGAAAATGGTCCTTGGGTAGAGCAAAGACCTCCTACAGCTGCCAGAACTGATATCAGTTTTCCTCCCTCTGCTCCCCAGGGGCTAGCACCTGGATTGCTGCTCACTGAGTAGGAAGAGATGGCAGAATAGAGACAGGAACAGACCATGAGGAGTGAACAGCAGGTGCTGGTCTTTAATCTTGCTAATGTAGTTTAATATCAGCTTTGTTTTCTTGCAGTCCCCTTTGCTAATTGAAAAGCTTGAGGAAGCAGCTGCTTATCTGGCAGGCAGGCATCAGATTTCCTAGCAAAAGCTGGCCTGTCTTACCTGTGTCGTTATCTGCCCTTGCTGTAACCTGCAGGGCTGCAGGTGGCTTCACCCCAGACCCGATGCACTCCAGGAGGGTGAAGAGCGTGTACCAGTCATCCCCAGAGTGAATGTTGGCAGCATTGGTCTTCAGGAGTTCATGGAGGCCATAGGCAACCTCATGGCTAACTCTGGACAGCACATTTGGCTTCATCATAAGTAAGATACGTAATGAGAGGAGAACCTGGCCAGAGCAGGAGACAAGAATAACAGACCATATTATTTACACGCCATTCTCTAGCAATGTACTCCTTCATCTCTTAGAGCTAGTTACAATTGCTGTTTGTTGTTACCTGCAGCACGGACAGGTTAAATATGGGTCCATCGAACAGCAACTGGTTTCCTGTGTCACTGGGTATAGCCACAAAACCCCAGTAACTGCCTTTCAAAAATCCCTTACCTGTGCACTGATCTCATCTCGACGGAGCAGTCGAATGGCCAGTCTCAGCAGCCCCACCACTGCCCTTTCCACCAAGAAGCAGAACTCCATTGCATGGATACAGAGATGATAAAGGTGGTCTCGGACAGTTTGCCAGACACAGGTCACACGGTCCCTAGCCACAACAAGGAGGAGGGAAAGGGTAGAACGAAAGGACGTGAGACAAGCAGGATCCAAAAACCTCTCACACAGCTCCAGACAATTCATTATTTCCTAACTTCCATGAAAAATTCCAATTGGGAGATACAAGAACCAACACATAGAAACAACAAAACGATCAAACTTCTTACTCATTACTTGCAAAGCAATCAGGTGGGAGAATTCTCACCCTGGAGTTTAGTTTATATTCTCCAGATTTCAGGACATCAAGCACTAATTCATGAGCTAATAGCCTTTCTGTTTGCACATGCTAAGTGGAATTGTTAAGCCCTGAAATTACAGCCACATGCTGCTTCAGCTGGCAAATCATGGACATAAGGAACTCATTCCCTGGACCCAGGCAGCAGCTGCAGTAAAGGAGGGACATTACAGTCAATGTACATATATTTCAAGGTCATACCTATTCTCTAGAACAATCCGCAGAAGCATCTCCAAGCAGAAGGCTGCATCTTCTTCATCATATGTCTCCTCATCAGGAGTCACAGAGATAAGAGCCTGGAAGAGCCATGATATTTTTATGAATCACAAGCTCCCAAAAATGGGGAACCAACTGAATGCTTTGAGTCTGGCCAAAACTATACTCCACTGCCTAGTGAGGTCATGCATAGTCAAAGGCATTGGACAGCGGTCAAGCTAAATCTGTGGGAAAAATAATTTTTTTTTATTATGCAAAATGCAGTATGAACTTATAAGATGTTAAAGTCTGACAAAGTGTCTCAGATAAAGAGGAACTCTGATATCCAGCAGCTTCTTGCTAATAATATGTGAAGTACAGGAAAAGCAGGCATACCTAAGAATGACTACAAATGCTGGAGTTATTCTTCTCAAGCCATCAGCTTGTATATGAAGGGAGAATTCCTGACATAATCGGAGTAGGAGCACAATGTTCCCCTGGAACTGAGACGACACTCCCCCGGGGAGATGAGCTTCTCTAGCCCAAAAGCTAATGAGTCCAGCCTTATTATATCACCCACAGCAGCCAGGTACCATACTACTTAGGGACACACTGTCAAATATTTCTGTACAGCTCTTGCTTCTAGAGTGGCCTTTTAAAATGCTCTCATTAGGTACACAGCACACCTGAAATGATGAAAATCTTTAAGCTCTGGCACAGAACTACAAATACTTTCCAACACTTGCCAAGAGTTCTCAAGGCTATTAGGATGCATTCCACAATTTAATGTTTTCTTGTACTGCCAGAGCAATTTGTGTCTGGCAGCACAGAAGTTACTTTTAACAGCTGAACTAAAGACTAGTTTTGCATCCCAAATAGTTCCAAGACCACCTCTGAGGACAGAGGAGTTAAATGAGTACACAGCACATATACACTGTCATGCATAGCATATTTGTTCCACTACCATCCAGTCCCTTGCCCAATATCTCTCCCACCTTCATGAGCTCCTGGAGGGATTCAAGTTGGAGAAATTTGCTTTCTGTGATCAACTTCTCAGGATCACATTGCTGCAAAATACAGAAAAGACAACTGTGCATCTGGGGGTTGTGGAAGGCATATGAACACATCCTCCAGAAACACATCATGTTCACAGGAAAGACACGGAGTTGTTGTTATCTGGAGGAAAACTCCTTCCAAGTAGTTCACTCTTTAACATCAATTACTTTTAACAGACCTGATCTGTGCTAGACAGATTTTATCAGATAACTCCTTTGGCCACACAGCGGTCAAAGCCCAAGTTCAGATTTTGTTGGCACCATATACCTTTACACTGTCTTGGAAAAGATTAGTTGTTTGAGAATTCATTAATTTGTCTTTAAATATAGGCCTGTGATGCCCAGGGCAGATACCAGCCTGAGGAATCATTCCTGTTTTGCTGTGCTAGTACCTTTGTGCACAGCAGCACAAAAGACCATTTAGCTGTCAATCCAGATATGCTCCTCTGTAGATGCTTTCAGTTCTCAAGTCTCCTGTTACCTGCAATACTGCCAAGCAGCATGCATATTTATGCTTCTGTTGCCTGTTACCACATAGTATTGTCACTAAGGAAAAAAAACCAGGTTCTTCTACAGCCTGTAGGTTACCTTTATGCATTCCAAGGCTGCTCGCTTTGCCTCCTGTGTTTCCGTAGATGGCCCTCTCATACCAGATTGCTCTGTCCCACTGAGGGTGAGCCAGCTAACAAAACTCAGTACTGTTGATTCACCACTGCAAATCAGAAGACACCAGCATCAGTAAGAAAACAAGAAATCATGTTATTTTCCAACCTTGGTACTAAAAAGACTGCCTGGGACATCTACGCCACTCACCGGTTGGATGGTGTCTCCTCGCGCTGCAGATAGATTTTGCCATTAGGATCCACAAAGTCTTCAACCTGGAACACAGACCAGGATGTGCATATGACCATTGTCCACTTCTTTATAGCCTTCCTCCCCAGCCCCATTATATTTCTCTTAGTGATGAAACACTACACCAAACAGCCCATACGTGTGCAATCAAACCCAGCTCTTCACCCCACTATCCTGTTGGTAAAGTGCCACTCTCATCTGATAACACCAATGCAGTGCTCTAGTACTTCATGCTTATAAGCATGTCCCTCTTCTGCACAACATTAAAAATCTGTTCAAGTAAAATAAATGCTGGAATTCCTCAAATCTAACAAGAAATAAATGAGAAAAAATGAAACAAGCTACAACAGAAGCTGCACATAACTGGAACACTATACCTTTCCCAGGCTTCCAAGTTTACACACTTTACCAAAGCCAGGCCTTCGCAAGAGAGCTCTCCTACTTTTTCAACTGGCTCTATGAAAAGCCAACTTCCCACTCCCCTAACTCTTCAGTTATCCACCAGCCAGCTAATTATTACCTCCACCATGGCCTTGGGCAGCAGCTCTGCTCGGAAAAGCTGTAGCATGGCCTCCATGATGTTTTTCCAGCCCTCTCGCAGAATGTCACCATGGCGATGGGCCAAATGAAACACTGTCTTTGCTGCAATATGGGCCTTGGGATTACTTCCAAAAACAGTGGGTAGGTTCTCAATAGACTGCAAGAAAGAAGAGGTGGTGGCAATCAGTCAGAAAGAGATGTTTTCTTTTTAACAGAAATTAGGGCAGATGCTTCAGAACTGGTTATGGAAAAGATAACAATTCTCTCTACAATGCTTGGATAACTCCTCAGCTCACATTCACTTTGCACAAAAACAAGGTCAAGGTAGCTTACGTGATACAAGCTGAATCACTGAACCACCTAGATATAAACTCCCCAAGAATGAAAACTCATAACATTTTGAAAGTGCTTGCTGAAAACCCACTAATTTATCCTGCTGCAGGAACTCAGCTCAGGATCAAAGCCTTCTACAAAAAGTACCACATCACCTCTGGCAGTAGCAATTACTCTGCCATGCTGTTAGAGAAGGAAACTATGGCCAAAACCATTACTGACTTGCAAAATTACTCCTACCACTACCTAACAGCAAGATTCAAAGTAATTCAATTGCAACGTGGAGTGTCTGCCAATGACTGCTGGATCTCAAATCCTCATAATCTGTTCAACGCACTCACAGCTTTTCAAAATACAAAAGGTGTGCTAAATCATTGAAACCAACCAAGCATACACTGCCAAAACAAGAAAAAAACCAGCAACCATGTCAGCTAATATCAAACAGTGTAACATTAACATTCTCCATCATTCTGCAGTTACTTAAGGTCATTGCAATCTTCCTTTTGAGAAGAGATGGACTTCGCCATTCTCTTGTTTATGTGGACAAAATCCATACTTACCCCCTCACCAAGAATGGAAGAGAAGACAAGGGACTGAAGGAGTCAATGTATCCTATCTCAGATTGGAAGTTCAGACAAACTATCTCTTGCTGGCAAAACTGTTATCAAAATGGGTCTTTGATTTAGAAGCAAACTCCATTAGAAGTGCCAATCTGAAATCTGGCAGAAATGCAACAACCGATTTGGGTTTTTCCATCGTTGCTGTGGGGAAACTACATGAATACATGTATCTCTGAAGTGTCAGGGTGCAAACAGCAATATGCCTGATTTTGCTCTGTGGCAAGAAGCCACATCACTGAAAGCCACACACACAGGTTTTGCTACTACTTACATATTGAGTCAGCATGAGTCTTAACTATGGATCATGAAGTGAGGCATTCATTCTTCCTAATCACCTAAAGACCCTACATGTTCCTTTCCATTTCTCTTCTTTCAATCAAAGTGGCCATGCATAGCAATTGCAGTGCATGGAGAGGATGCCTACTTTGACTCTTCAGTCCTCTGAAGATGGCCCCTCCTCTCCTTCCTCCAGACACTTAAGTATTTGTTCAGTTGTCCTATTCCACTACTGTCTCGAAGCCTTACAGGTATTTAGGACAGCAGAAAGTAATCAATCGATGTACTTGGAATCTGGCCAAAGATAAGAACTCAGCCTTCTTCAAATCCAGAAGTCCCTGATTCTATGTCATCACCAAAAGACATGCTTACTTAATTAACTCAGACCTCAGATGGCTCCAGATTCCAGTCTCACAACTAGATGGGATGCCACTGGCAACAGCTGGTACATCTGAGGACTGAGTCTAGTCTAGTTGCTTCTGCTGTGCAGATCTGTGTCAAACTGTTTCATGGCAGACATTCCTCTGCTTGTGTTACCTATTGGTAGTCTCAAGGTCTGGTGTGCCTGAGGATGATCAAATACTGCATCTTTACTGTTGTGAACTGTGGAGGAAGAGGGAATCTAAAGTAAACCCTCTGCTTGGGATTTGTCTTTTAAAAAATTCACCAGTGTTGGCCTTTTTACTCCCATGCTTTCAGTCTTGAATCACCTTGTTCCCCTTTCCTGTATGTGCGGCAATTCTGCTCTGTGAGTCTTGCACTGGTTCTGAGAGCAATACCATGAGATCCTTTGGGAGTTCTGAGCCTTTACAGGAATTGCTGTCAACTACTCCTTAGTACACAGCACGGTCTGCCACACGGTCTATTAAACACTTTGGGGAAAAACAGGCAGATGCTTTAACACACAAATAGATTTGGGCAATAAAGCTTACACCAACCACAGCATCTTGAATTTATTCTCATGGTACACCCCAAAGAAAGGGTCTTCAGGGCTTGCCAAATGTGGGGCTAACAGCTGATCTTATTAACAGACTCCACACCCCAACTGACAATTCAAAGCATTTGTTTTTCTAATCCCCTTATGCTTATGCTGTGCATCTACATAGCCCCTACACTTTGGAAGTACATCTCACAAAATAGCCCCCCTTGGCACTGCATAAACCCTGTAATTGAATAGTCAATATCTGAAATGTATGAATTTGCTTGGGATCACAGGGAGATCTAAGTCTCTTCAGATCAAATAGGTGAATAAACAATTCTACATCAAGGCATTTGGCTCTGCACGAACTGACACTTGTGAGTAAAAGAAAATTTGCATATTTTAACCTGTCCTATGGAAGTCCCACTTCACTACACATTTCCCATTACTTCCTCCAGAAAACTCTGGGCAGGGGCTGATAATACCCACAGATACAACGATAACTAAAACAAGCACATATTGCTGCTTTACAGAGGAAGAGAGCTCCAGTGTAGTAGAAGTCATGCTTCTTTCCCCTCTTTGCAAACTTACCTCACTGCTGAGAGCTGTAAACTTGCAGAGAGAAATTATGAGATTGTCAAACACATCGCTAAGGCCATAGTGAGCAGAAATCATTGCACATTTCCTGGGAAAAGAAGAAAACAGAAAATAATGTACTAAGTCAGCACATACAAGTCTGCCTATGGGGCAGCAAATCTGCGACCCTCTCCGTTGACATTTTAGACCTTCCTCTCTACCCACTCATAATGAATGCTTATGTACAGAAGTCTACTATTATTGCTTAAATAAGCTCAATCCTTATCCATAGATACTGATATCTGTCTATGTTGATGCAAGGATCAATTTAAAGAAGTGAGTCTAAACAGACAGACCACTTGCATCTGAGCATTATATTCAACCTCCTGTCCTGACATGAGAGTTGCTGAGATTGGTGGTAGTGTTGAAGTCCAATTTCCAAGATATCATGGCTACAGCAGTGTATTGACAAAGCTTTAAAACTATGCTTAAAGCATCATTTGGTCTGATCCAAGCATGACCAAAGATGATTCCAATAGAGTTGCTCACAGATGGCAAGTTTTTTGAATATTGGTCATCTGGGAAGGAAAAAAAAATCAACCATCCCATTCAGCCACAGCTATGGACTCATACACATGAAAAGTTTTGTTTCTACATGGAGACTTTGTCAGCATCACTGTGCAAGTTGAGTGACTTTTCCCCCTCACTTCTAAACAGCCTAGCTGCGTCAGTAGGTCCTTTAAATGTAACCAGGTTGGAATTTAAAGTACCTACCGTGGGCACTTTGATTTATTGCAACACAGCAGTCAAGCTAAACAGTGACTGGCAAGCCAGAGAGGCCAAGGTGAAATGAATTGATACAAATGACAGAACACTAGATGATTGTAGGTCATAAGAAAGTGCTTTTCAATTCCTAGAAAAAGCAACATTTGGTATTCACTGTGATGTCTCTCTAGGAGATAAACAGGAGCCAATGGTCCCACTTTTACTCTTCTGGGTCTTTATGAAGGTAAGAGTTACCTGAAACCAGAGATAGCCTTCTGGATTATTGTTTCCTCTAAGCTCTTGTCAAAAACATAAGAAAGTGCTGCAATGGTGGGCCCCCATGTCATGGTGAAGAGGTCATGGTCGTAGCTTCCAGGAGGCACGTGGAGAAATATTCCCTCATCAGTGGCACCACGATGCAGCAGGACATTCCAGATATAGTTTTCCTTCACCAGACCCGTCTGTTCTTCTGGCATCACTATCTCATCATTTCTACAAGGGAGGAAAGCAGAAAGATTGAATTTTTCATTCTGAGCCAAACCTAACATTTACACAGTATCTTTCATTACGTAGTCCCAGAGCTAAGCAATACCTATTCTGGAATGATTTTGCCAGCTCCTGAAACATTCTGTTTTCCCAGGCCTCCCTGCTTTGCCTGCCCTTCTTAGATATCCTGAATATAATGTCTGGTGGTTCTCAGAATCACACAGCATCAACTGTGTAAGGTCAGTATTGAAAAAGCAGGTACCTACTGCTACAAGTGCAAAACACAACACATACTGCCATTAAATGATGGGAAATTCTGGACAGCACACTGGCAAAGCTTCAACGTCCATTCAACTCTCAGACTGTTATAGTGCTCTCTTTGTATCATTATTCCCAGTTAAAATTAAATAGCTACGTTGCTGCAGTCAGCAGTAGGCAAGAGTATCTTTGCATAAGAATAATGGAAATATTCATATTATGCCAAAATCAAATATTAGAAAGGCAAGTAGTATAAAATTAAAAATAAAACAAGAAACCAAAAGTATGGTGGGTGATTTATAACCAGGGTACTACAGCTCCTTAATCTAACTTGGTTGAAGCTATACAGTAATAAAACAATTATGATTAATGCCAAGTACTGCTTGCAATCCTAGACTAAAACACATAAAGCCTAAATACATACTCTCTAGACTTGGGTATCAATGCACAAGAGAAAATCCTCTGCAAATGACCAACTAAGTGAACAAGAGCCTCAAAGCCACCAAGAATAGCAGATTACAGCCAATCTGAAGAGTTCTTTCTGCAACAATCCAAAAATAACATACTCCAATTGCCAAAGAGGCAATTTTCATGTGCTAACAACAACTGTAAAAACTGCTCCTGCTTTATGCATAAGAAATAAGCTCTTCTCAGTTTCAGGTGCTGTCATATTTTGACAAGAGCTGTTATTACTGGGATAATATAGGAAGGTGAGTTTGCAGTAAACAGTGCATTATTTCTAAAATTTCATATATGATTGAGATTACCAGAAGCAAGTGAATGGGTTTACTTGGAAGGTTTCAGGAAATGAAAATGTGGTCAAAAGTGAAATGCTAAGAGCCTGAAGAGATCACACACTTTTTCATACAGATTGCAGTCTTATTTTTTTCCCCTAATAATACAAATAAACAAATAGTTCCTCAATCTCAGCTATGACACTGGAGCAATCTATCTGAGATAGAGCAATACTGAAATGATACATCAATTATTCTAACCATAGAACATACTGGAAAAGCTGAAATATCTGGTGATGGGGGGATAAAGAGAAATAGACTGGGATAGAGGCACTGGATAACAAAGATACGTGTATATGTTCAGTGTACTATTCAAAACATTAAAACATCCTCAGGGGAGAGAGGCCACTCAAAACTAGAGCTCTGTTTGAAAAGTAGAGCTACATCTTGAAGAGCTTCCAGATATTCAGTACAGGCATCACCTCACCTTCCTGGAGAAGGCTCAAAAGGGAGGGTCAGCCCAATCACACTGCCCTGCTTCCAGCACCAGCCACTGCCTGCCACTGCAGATGGAAATCAGCTGAGACTCAGTCACATACATCCTGTCTCCTCAGAGATGTAATCCTCTCAGCCTCAAATTGGCTGGGCCTGGATTTATCGATTTACTGATTTTTGAGCTATTATTAAAGCTTCCCACCCAGTAAAGGGCCTCAGCCACCAGGAACCCTCCTCAAATACTGCTCAGTGTGCCAAGAGCTTCAGGGGTAGCAGAAGAGGCTAGTGCAGACAGCAGCCCCATATGAAGAGCTCAAAAGCAGGATATATTAAACAGAGACCTGGACACATTATGTCAGGGCACAAGTGCTGGCCGGGGGATGAGATTATCTCTTGAACCACATAAGAAGTTCTAAAAAAGTCTAAAGGCCTAGTCTAGAGAACAGAGCCTTCTTAGATACAGCATTTCATATGTGCTGGTCTTGCTCAGCCATTATTTTCCATATTCATAGAAGTAACATGTTTTTAAAATTTATTTTAAGATTTGGATTAAACTACAATGGCAAAAATCCAAGATACAAATCCATGTGTAATTGCTGTGACAGCTTGTTTACCACAACCCCACACAGAGCTGGAATTTGGTCTGAGGCAAACAGGCATATGACTGGGTGAGTCTCTCTCCATACTCTCCAGATATCTCACTGACCCAACCACTCTACTTTGCTCTCTGGATACATGGAGATGGCAGGTTGAGTCTTACTTGATGGCATGATACATGTCTTCCAGGATGTCCTGTTCAAAGTCTTTGCCTCCATTCACACCTTTCAGGTTCTTCCGAAACTCCTGAAAAAAGTTACACCAGCATTAATTCTTAGTATCTCCAACTAACTGTTTGGCTAGGATCAGTACTCCTCTTGTTTCTCATGGTGCCAGAAGGAGATTTTCCTGCATTCTTCAACATGCAGACTCAAAATTCAAAGGTAAATGCTATTCCTAGTGGGAGTAGTGTGCAGCACGTCTGTGCTCACAAGGAAAGAGCAGAGACACAACACGTGCTTAGCTGAGGCTGGACATCAGAAAGGCAGGCCTGCACCACTGCTCTGGCACTCACATGACTTGAACTCTCTAGAAGCCCACAGCAGTAGAACAATCTTCTCCATGTTACTATGTCTGAGGATACAGCTTGCTCCCACAAACACAAGCCTCTTGAAGAATTTGCTGTTTTCTGGCAAGCTCCTATTTCTTCGGGCTGTCTCTTGCCTACAGCTATTGTCTCAAATTGTACTCAGCCGTGGTGCTGCGCTCCAGCTTACTGTGTACATGAGTGAAGAAGGCCAAAGAAAAGAGACAATGCCACTGAGATAAAAAGAGGTACTACACTGTTTTCAAAACCAGAGAAGACAGATGCCTGCACTGGAAACACCCACCTCCAGAGTCATTGGGACGTTCTGCTTGCGGACATTGTGGTTGTGCTGGTCAGTGTTCAGCATAATAACTGCATAGGCCAGGGCAAAGCAGGCATCACTATTAGCAAACGGAGACCCATTTGATTTCTGAAAGGCAAATATATGCACGAATTAATCCTACAGGAACAGTGATATCAGTGACCAAAACAGCCATTTTCCTAACCGCAGTACTGAATCATCTCTGGGACAAACAAAAATCCTAGGTTCTGGCTCCAGCTTCTAAAAAGCAGCCCAGGAATCTATTTACCACTGCCAGCTCCTACAAAACAACAGCTGCTGCTTGCAGAGCCCAGTTATACAGGCCATTTGATCCGACAGGTCCATCATGGCAAGCAGATAGACAAGAAAGAATGCAGTTTTGAGCTTTCTGCCATCAAGTACACACCCTCCAATGTTCAGTGAAGGCTTCTAACAGTCTCTGAATTACAGGTGCCTCTCCTGGTAATCTAAAGGCCTCTAGATAAAGTCGTAAAGCTTCATCCAGCCTTAAACCTTGGAAGCTGAAAGTCCTGCAAAAACAATGAAATGCAATGAGAAGCTGAAACAGGATGGGAAAGGTAGGATAAACTTAATAACTACAATCTTGTTTGCTTAGACAGTAGAGAGGAGGGTGAGGAGGGAAGAAGAAATATACCATGAACAGCCAAAAAACAATAAAAGAGAGTCAACAATCTTACAAGTGATTATGTATGTTATTATCTCTCCAGTCTTCACAGAGACTGGCTCTGCTGAAAGGTGCTTGAATACCATACTTAGATATATATCTAAGATGTTACCATATGCAAGAGATGCACAGAATTAAGGCATGGCAGTACAGAGAGAACCAAGTGATAGAAATCCAATGCCTCCAGGAACTACCATTCTACTGCTTTTTTTATTACTAAACTCTTCACTTTCACTGTTTCCTGACTAAAGAGATACAGAAGCATACTCACCCAACAAAGCTTTCCAGCAAGTCTATGTTCTTACGGTCACTCACAAATTCCCCGATCATCTTTTTGTCCAGGCGAGGATTTTCCCGTAACCACCTGGCCACTTCACTGTTGTCAATGGGGGTGGCAAGAAGGTTTTTCTCCTGCAGAAACTGTATCCCTTTCTTTGGCTTTTGGTTGAACTGCTCTGTGCCGGTTATCAGGAGCTGCAGGAGACATTCTGATAATTACAGCTTGAAGTGCATTTCTTACTTTAGATTGTTCTTGGCATTTGAACCAAAAACAAAACAGAAAGAATGATCAGCTTCAGCATGATCAAGTTTACTGCACTGTGTAATCCAGGAAAAAGGCTAATGAAGGACAGAAAACCTGCATTCATCACAACGTTTCACCATCAAATAGTACTACTGGACAGAGTAAGCATGAGCTGCCATCTCTGAAAAGCTTTAACGTCTAACCAAGAAATAAGCTCTGCTGCTTCAAATGCCTCACCTGCTCTCATTTGTAAACAGAGCAGATAAACCCCAGGCATGTGGCAAGATCAGCCCTACCCAGTTACAACAGCAGCACTGCTCCACTGTCCTCTCCTGTCCCTTTAGCTCCAGGTTCTCATAACTACCTCACCATCAGGAGACAGGCAGCAAGAATCCTCAGCACTTATTCAGCAAAAGCTAAAAGTAAGAACTAGCAAACATTCTCCTAGTCAGAGATGGGCCCAGGAACATCTGGTATTCCAGCCTGACAAGGTTATCTGCAGGCTAGGAAGAGCAGCTTCTATTTGATTGTGAAAGGAAGTCACCTAATCTCCCGTCCTAGGAAACTAGACTGTAAAATAGTCACAGTGTAATAAAACAACTAAGAAAGGGTTAACTGAATGTTCTTGGTGGTGTTCAGAAAAACCAAAAGCACAAACAATGGTATGAACTTTACTAAGGAACCAGAATAAATGTCAGTTCCCTGTTAGCTCCTATCACGATCAGACTGCTAGCAGTGACCTAGTGAACTAAATTCGTGACCATCATGATTACTAGCTCCCCTGGGTTTCTCAGTACCTCAGAAGCCACCAACTCTCTGGTCTCTGCTTCCCCTGCCTGTGTGAGCATCCTCAAAATTGCAGTGAAACACAGACTCTGAAAGAGCATGGAGTGCACAAAGACCCAGTGAGGCCATAACAAAAGAATAACCATGCACTGCCCCGGTCTAATAGGACTGAAGGGACTATATAACACTAGCAGCATTTCTATTTAGCTGCAAATCCTGAAACCCAAGACCAAGGATATTCTGTGGACTGGCAGAGTCCACAGACTTCTTAAAACCACTTGAAAGGAGACCAGACTGCTGGCAGTTTGCACTGCATTTACAATCATGTCAGTCTTGTGCTTCTGAGCTTCTGGTCACCGCTTTTGGAAACATCAAAGAGAACTTTCTGTTTGATGCACAATTTGTTTTCTGCTTTTATTTATCTTTTTTCTTCCTTACAACTGTGGTAATGTTTAGTACTTCAGAGGTTAAAGGAAGTGGAACATGCTGGTGCCAGGTCAGCATCAACACAACTAAAGCTGAGTGTTTGGTGTGCCCTGTTTATGTGCTTACAATGAAACCTCTAGGAGACCTAGAGTCAGAAAACAATCTTCCCTAGCCAGACTCAGAGATTTATGAACATCTTCCTGCCCTCTACTCTTGATTTCTTCTAAACTTGTTTTCCAGCAGAGCAAAGCCAGAGTATTACCAAAGGTTTTCAGTTAGAACAGAGGAAGCACTATGCAAGCTCCCTTCTCAACAATGGACTTTCAGAGTCCGTCAAGCAAAGTTGCTATGAAAGCAAGATTTAAAGCCAAAACTTGGTGGTTCCTTTGAAGACTGTGCTGAAGATCACTTCCCCCCACTGTCCTTGTGACTGGGGAAGCCAGTTACCATTACCCCACTGCAGCACTGTGTAAAGAAGGTAAAAGAAAGCAGGTAAAGAAGAATGTTTCCAAGTACAGCAGTAAACTTCTTAGAGAGAAACCAATGCTTTAAATTACACTCAGATCCAGAGACTGCCAGAGTGGATCACAAAGCACAGATCAGTATGACAGCAGAAAGAGATGTATTGTATTTTCTTCTATTTTTGATTAAGTAAGTTTAAACAAATATGACCATCAATCCCCTATAAAAATGTAAAATAAAATCACCTGTGCTGGAGAAAGAAGCCAGAAGCCTTTTAGTCAGATACAAATAAAAAACCCTTTCTTTTTTACCACCAGTGAATCCTTCAAAGACATTAATTTCTTTTCTACTGTATCATCTCCTAACCCACAACTAGTATGTTTCATGGAAACTCATGTTTCATCCAGAACATGCATTATTTTCATATTGAAACTTAGTAATCTCTCACATCTGAAATGAGCCTACCTCATGCATATGTTGCGCAAAGAGAACAAGATATGTACAAAGAACATATGTGAATGGAAAAAATCTCAAGAAATGCACAACAAAAAAACCCAAACAGTCCCACGTAACCCCTGGGGAGTTAAGATATATTCACCCACTGTCTCTGGAGGTGAAAAAGCAGGCCAGTACCAGATATTTGACACAGGACAGCAGATAAATACAAAGCCATTAGCATGGAGTACCATTATCAACACTAGGCCGGGACCAGACCCACTCAGGGAATGGAAAAGTTGTATAAAGTTTAGACTATAACTTAGATTAATGAGGTTCAAGGAAACAGACTCTGAAAACAAAAAATGGCTTCACCACAATCAAGACAATACTTTTGGTCATCCTTATGACAAAGCAAACATAAGAATTACCAAGTAAGAATAGCAGACCAGTTAATTTCTACTACAGGCCTCTTGGTATGCTCCCCACTTAGATCTTTGATAAGAGTAGTTGAGCTGCCCTTTTTGATCGAAGTACCTGATTGTCTGCATATAATAAAAACTAAATCCAGAGACTTTTCCACCTAGAAATCAGATGGACCTAGTTTACAAACTGTGCCAAAAAATTTCCCCAACACCTCTTGCAACCTTCAGCACAACTAAACCAGAACAGGTAATAATCACTGCTGTCTCTACAGGGTAGCAGGATTTTCAGTGGCTGACTCTTTAATTCTGATCAGCAGAGACCAGAACTCAAAATTTCTGAGGTATGACCAGTCATGCAAAGCCCATGTGGGATAGGAAATGAGGAGAACACTGAAAGATCCACCTGTAGTGTATTTCAAACCGTACCTTCTTTTTGTTCTTAATCTGCATAAGTTCCTGAGGACTTGGAAGGATACAAGAAAATCGAGTAGGTTTCCTGGGGATACTCTTCTCAGCTAGAATGACAAAGCATCATTACAGTCAAACCTATCCCCAAGGTAGCACTCAGGCATGAGAGTGTCCCATAATAACTTTCAGTCATGGAGTCTTTGCTGCAGTATGCTATCCTGCAAATGGCAGTCACACTTCAATTGCTACATTCCTCCCACCCACATTTTCTTCAGCATAATTGCATTGTAGCTTCTTGCCCCAGACAATTTCACACAGCCACAAGATTTAATTTTCTGGCTATTTTGGCTACCTACATTACTGATTCCCTGGAGAGCCCCTAACTTCCTTCAAAACTCTAAGCACTGCTATGACTTCACACACTTTTGACCCCAAGTGACCCACCAGATCTAAATCCTCCCAGAAGAAATGCAACACCTAGTAGGCATAAATAGCACACATATAATAAACATCAATTCACCATATACCTCCTTCCAGTTTTGAACACAATAGCTACAATGGTCCACACTACAGCAGGACCTATCAACAAATGTCAGGACCATTCTTAGGATATAGACACCCAGGGTATTGTGTCAGAGTACTGCCAAGGCTGTTACCTGCTTCACTTCCTCCCTCCAATTCCATGCAGCTCTCCTTCATCTGGTCAGCCATAAGGCATCCACTGGTGGGAGGACATGCCCCAGCTGGCTCTGAGACTGCACTGGAAGATTTTCCCTCACTGAATACTCTCTCAATATCTGTAGAAGTTAAAACAAAGAAACAAGCAAACAAACAAAACCCACAAAAAAATCCCAAACCAAACACCCACACAGAAACAAACCCATAAGCCAAGGAAAAAATCTATCAACAGAGTAATAATGAACTGATCACTCTAAACTGAACATGTGCTTATTCAAAGGAGTTCCTTCTAGTAACCATGACTTTGCAGTATCCTCAGTATTTTGTCTACATTAATTCCATGGCATACCCTCATTCTGTTGTGACTGCCAGTCTTGACATGGCCTTTATATAAACAAAGCTATTTATAAAGCTTCCTGAAAGACAAATTTTAATATCTGCAAATTTTACAAATAGCAAGGTTATTAACATCAGTGTGTAGTTACAAAATGTGCAACAGGAAGACTGAAAACATGTATTTAAGGAGTTTACTATGTCAGCAACTGAAATGAGATCTCCAAGTTTAGCACAAGACTAAGCTTAATAGTAAAATACCAAAAAAAGGGGTCTTACTATTGCTTGTTTCTTTGGTGCTGTTGATGGTTTCTGGGCTGGGTTTGACAACTTCCTTCTCTTGTTGATGTATGTTACTCAGCACTTTGGCCTGGCAGTGTGCCTCAGTGCTGTCTATCACCGTCAGCAATGCTTCCAGAGACAGCAGATGGACAGTATACAGCTGTCCAGAAACTGGAAAGGCATTCTGGGAGATAACATGTAAGTATTAGTCAACTTTCACATCTCTTTCACCAGAACAGGGCAAATAAGTTTCCCCTCGCAGCTTGGGGAAGGCAAAAAAACTAGAACAGAACACCCTAAGCTTTCTAGCTTGTATTTAATAGTTTATTTGCTCTGATGTTATTAGAGCATCATGACTCTTCTTTTTCTCTTCTGCTGCCAGATGTTAAATGGCCTTCCTCATCTCTACAGCGTACTCACCCCGAACCCTTTGAGTGCTCCCACTGTTAAGCTCTGCCCTGAGTCACCGGCTGCCCCCTCCCTGCCCCCGCACAGTTCAGCACCTTGGAGAGCAGCTTGGTGAGCTCCTCGAAGAGGTTGGCACAGTAGTAGTCGCAGTCGTAGTTAATGTACAGCTCAGTCACAAAACTGGGAATCCTCCACAGCTGAACAATGGCCTCCAAAGCCATCTCCTTCATTTCATAGGGCATCTTTGGGTTTTCCATAGTGATTATTTCCATCAGCTTCTTGATATACATCTGGCAGAAACACAGGGCAGCTCAGTTTAAGGGAAGAGAAAAAAGCAAGACAGTGAATAGCTTTGAGGACTGCAGAGGGAGATTTAAGCTTCACCTTCCCCCATAACATTCCATCCTTAATGATGGTTCATTCTGAAGGAGGCTGTAAAAAGGTTTCAAATAGTTCTACCATTTGGTGCACCTGGATCTACAGTTCTAAAAAAAAAAAACAGTCTGAAGGCAGGCCGCATAGTACACCATCTCAAAGACATTTGATTTTCCAACAGAATAAGGCCTACACAGCCTACCCATAACACTGAGTCATTTATCTAAACATAATTTGATACTTAGACTCTATTTTACTGTCCAGATATATGCATTTAACTGAAGGCCCATAAACTATTATGAGTCACCCAGTGATACTCAAAAAACTCACCTCCAGCTGGAATTTCAGATGTTGTCTCATGCTCTCAAAGAGAAGAAAGCACACCCTGAGGGAGGCTGCATACAGATTGAGCCGTTCAACACTCAGTAGCTGAACAAGAAACAAAAAACCCTTTAAGAATTACAAAGGCAAGTCATCATGTGCTGTCAGTAGCAGTACTGTGGCACTGCAGGCATCACCTGCAACCAAACAAAGATCCACACACTGCCCCTCATAGCAATGATATTTTAAAAAACAATCCCTTGTTCAACCTCCTGGTCCTACTTTTTGCTAGTGAGGATGAATATACTTAATTCTCATCTGTGTGTGGTACACTTTACCTACTACAACTTGGTTCTTTTGCCAAGTCCACAGAGACTCAGTGGTGAAGGAACTTGGAAGAGGACCTCCCTCTGAGATGACCCCAGTGCAATTAATAGCTTGATATCCCCCAGAGGTTCTGCCTACTACTAAGCTGGTAACTTGCATCCATAATTACCTCAAAACCAATTATATCAAAACACAGTGTTATCCCACAGTAACAGTTCATTCAAATCACGCTCATCCTTCTTAGCCCCAGTCTGCAGAAAATAGCATGACAACCTCTCTGGCTTTGCAACAGCGCTGTTTGGTGCAATTCAGAACTCTCACTGCAGTGCAGAAGAGAGCTTGTTTGCAGACCTGCCAAACCTCATGATACTAAATTTCAATACACTCTTCAATGGCGATTCATATCTGACTGTCCAGTGCCAAATTCCATGAGAGCATAAGCCAGACTCACTTGAAATAGGTGCCTGCACAACTCCTCCTTCACGAGGCCCAAGAGGGACTGACAGTTTGCAATGGGTGCTGACTCCAGGGCAACAGTCAGCAGCTGCAGTCCCATGTGGATCATCACCTCAGAGTTGTGGCGGTCATGAGGGTTGGTGAGCGAGATGAGAAAGCGGAACAGTTCTCTAATACATGGCAACCCATATGGGACCAGAGCTGCTCCTAAAGAAAAAAGAGAGATTAGCAATCTAAATTTTCCTTTTGCTTTTTGCAGATGCCTTGCAAAGTGTTAAAAATTTAATTGTTACAGACCTGCTAAGGAATAGGAGCTTATCAGCCTCTTAGCAGGAAGTGACACAAAACAGTGGAAATGAAACAGGACTTTGGCAGCATTGCCCACCTCTCACCTTCTTTTTGGGAAGACTGAGTAAAACGTACTCCCCGGGGATTTACATAGTCCATGTCATGAACTGAGGCAGAGTCAGAATGTTCTGCTACAGATGTGCACTCCTCTAGGACCTCAGGGATGGACTCGACAGAAGCTGACTGGACCTTCTCCTCCCTCAGACTTTCATTCTTGATTGGAATGTCATTTGAGAATGAAAGAATCAGTTAAGTACTAGACAAGTGAAAAAGAACACTCTCATTTGTTCGTAGTTAATCTGTAACTATTAAAACACCACAGGTCACTAATGGGAGAGTATCATAAAAACAAAATTTAGGAGAAAAGAGAGCCTCTACATAAGCTGCAACCCTCTCTACCCTTCCACTTACCTCAAGTTCTTATCTGCTTTATATAACTCTAGGTTGTGAGACTAAGGATTTTACCTCAGAAATACTACTAAAACCTATCAGTTCTTACTGCCTCTGAGGTGAAAAATTTTGCTCATTTTTTTGTTTTAAATGCTACACAACTACAGCATGCTACTTCTGTTTAAGCCTTCCTAGCATTTTTACCATTCATAATATCTGCAGCTCTGAAAGGTCCCCTGCAGCTCTATGATCCTCTCAACAGCATTACTGCTGTGGGGAGAAGTGATGACACTGGGAGTTGGAACTTTTCTTTGCACGTTATATTCATGTACCTGGAGTTCAGGCTGATTCTGATTTTCAGTGACTTTGGTCTCATTTGAAGGTGTTCCTGCATTAAGTCCCAAAGAAGCGACTTGGTCCAAATCTGTCAGGTCTTCCTTGGATGTTGTCTGTGAGGACAACTCCAATCCACTGTCTGTAACAGGGCTGACTGCTGATGAAATGTTTTCTGAGCTCCCAGAGGAGCTGGGAGAAGGACCATCTATGAAAGCAACTCCGCTTGCTGATGAGAAACAGAAGCAAAATGGTTAGTATTGCTCTGTCCCTCAACCACGAACTCATGCATTAAACACAACAACAAATTCTTTCATTACTACTTCACACTACAAATAGTCTCAGCAGCATATTAATGTGAGAGAACACAGACAAACTAAAATATTTCTTGCTAGGTACTAATGAATTAAATAGATGAACATTGAAGATACTAGCAGCTCTCCAAATTTAACACAGTAGTTGGAGTTTAACTGACTCAGCAAATTAGGTACCTTAGGTAGTTAGATAAAGGGTGCAGAGGATTTACATAAGAAAGAATCTGAAAAGAGTCTAAAAGGTTTACTTTACTCTTTAATACAATGGTACAATCACTTGAAATACTCGCATCAAGAATTAATCATTCCTTCAGAGTGAGAATTTTGACTTGATTCTAAAGCAGGACCTATTTCTTTAATTCTTCCTAAACAAATGAAATTGCATTACAATTCAAATGGATCTGAAATATGAGCAGTGAAGAATTTTTACTTGATTCTGTCTCTAAATATGAGACAGTGCTCCAAGAATCTAAGTGTTCCTTACAGAATCACAGGATCAATCAGGTTAGGAAAGACCTCTGAGATCATCGAGTCCAGCCTGTGACTGAACACCACCATGTCAGCCAGACCATGGCACTGAGTGCCACATCCAGTCTTTCCTTAAACACCTCTGGGGACTGCGACTCCATCACCTCCCTGGGCAATCCATTTCAATGTTTAATCACCTTTTCTGTGAAGAAATTCTTCCTAATGTCCAAGCTAAGCCTCCCCTGGAGCAGCTTAAGACTATGCCCCCTTGTCCTGTCACTAGTTGCCCTTGGCTCTCCTGTCATCAGTGCTCCTGTTCTCAGTCTCTTCTATCTATCTGCTACATCTTCCAACTCCTCTGCACCACATGGCTGTCCATAACCTCTGCCACTTCTCCAGGTGTCCATTCTCTTTTGCCCAAACTACCCCTATGAGACATGCTGAAGGCAGAGGAATGCTATCAAGTTATCTGCAGGACCACACCTTTCTCATCAATATGTATTCCATTTCCTGAAAACTCTTTCTCCAGGACCTGAAAAGCTATGATATGTTTTATTGCTACATGAAAAGATATTCTTTTCATATTGTTAGTATGAAAAGAATTAATGCAAAATAATATATTAAGAGAAATGAAATAAAGATAAGATTCAAAAAAGCTCTAGCATGGATGCTGTCTGGTCTCTTGAAAGAGATTTCAACTTACCTGTGGTATTAGCAGCATTGCCTGCTGACTGTTCTGTCCCAGGAGAAACCTTAGTTACGTGTCGAGGAGGCCTAGGTGATCTCTTCTGCTTTTTCCATTTCGATGATTCACTCATTCCTCCAGCTCTCATTTTCAACTGAAAACCAATAATCATTAATATCAGTATTGCAAAACCACATAGCATAATGGATTACACAAGCCAACTCACAAAGGCTACCTCAAAAATTTCAAGTCAGGCAATAGCACTTAAATATATCACACAAATTAATCAGCACCTCAAAATCATGCAAACTACCCCTTGACTCCTCAGATATTAGCCAACACTCCACACCTAAATCAAGGGACAATTAACTGCAGTTATTCTGCTATAAGATATACTTAACAGTTCAATTATCACAGCATTCCCTATTCCCTATCAATACCTCCCAACTTTAAATTAGGATAAAGAATTCTCTTAGACCTACACATCTCAAATCTCTTGCTTTTACCAAAGCTCCTAGACTTCCAAAGGGCATCAATTAAAGTATCTAAGTAAGCATTAGTTAGGTTTAACATGAAACTAAAATTTCACCATCTATATATCAAGCTGGGAATGCAGCGTGAGCATGCTGCAGCTCAGTCACTGATCTCCTGCCTCCATTCACTCTTCATCTTTGTAGCAATGCCATGCTCACTTTCCTCCACACTCACTACTAGCAAGTATTTCTAACACTTCACTTGCTACCAGTGCATGTTACATTGCAAATACCACCCTAGTGATTTAAAAACAAGCCTCATTCTCCCCTCATCTGCCTTCTGTCATTACTTCTCCTCAGATCTAAATCTAACCTTAACTCTTGATAGCCTTGTTGACCAAGATTCTACTTCTGGTTTGTACACAGAACTTTGATTGGGAAAACAAGAACAAAAACAGGAGCAGGGCTAATTCAGGCATGCAGAAATGCTCCAGAACTTCCTAAAAACAGTATGATATTTAGCCACATGGCTAATGGCCCTGGCCAACATGAAACCCAGTTCCTTACAACGTAAGTTCCTCCAAATGCAGGATTGCATGAACTCTTGTGTTTGGTAGCAGCACTCAGCTTTTCTGATGCTGCCACCTTCTCAGTTTGGGTGCAAATTTAAGCACTGAACAGGTACCTTGCACGTTGTGGAAAGCATTCAGCAAGTTTCAGTATCAGGCTCTATTCAGTATTCTTCTTTGTAAATTATCACAGTTAAGGGTTTTTTGGGCTATAATATTCCTTATTTCTTATATCTCTAGCATGAGATTTAACTTATATAGAAGATAGCTATATTCTTTAGTCTCTTCCTTTTTCTGCAACTTAACTCCTTCCAGCTACTACTACTCTTAAATGTCAATAAACCTTCTAGGTTCCACTACTGTTTTTCCTTCTCTTTCCATTTTCCAGGTAGAATTCTAATTCCCTATATAAGGCCTCAGCCTGTACTTTTTCTCATTTAAACAAAGCTTGTGAAAATGTTCTATCCCACTGCAGTAAACCATTTGTGTAACTTTTCTTCACAAGTTGTATTTGTTTGATGACTAATCCCCCGGTTTTAGCTGTGCTACAGTTTCCTTGAGTATGCTAATTAATAGATTCAGAATTACTTTGCTCCTTGTTATTTCCTTCAAATATTGCAGCAAGAATCTTCTAAATCACAGCTTCTGGCACATACTTACATGACAAGCACACACCTAAAAATAAAATTTTGCAGTTTTCTAAGTGTTTTACAATGCTTATGGATCACAATCCTTTCATGTCAAAATTATCAGCTCTCTCATCTTTCCTATTCACTGCTTCATAGGGCTATATAACATGTGTTACCTTTGATTCTTGCCAATTTCTAAAATCTGAGCCTTAAATACTACCAACAGCTGCATTTATAAAAGCCTTAAGCTACAAATTAGATCAGATAGTTTTACCTACCAGCTATCATAGAAATAGCTGTAATTTTTTTCTCCTTTTTCAGTAACTTATTGTATAAGATAAGAAGACTTATGGTTCATTACACCAAACTACTTTCATTAGGAAGGAAACCTGGAAACATTATGTGTTAAACCAAAAAAAGTCCGTTTCACATGATTTCAAAACAGACATTGCTTCTAGCTACTAAATCCTGTTGTCATTATTTATCAGGCTAAAAGTTACTTGCAGCAGGATGCAAAATTGAATCAGCAAAATGGAGCTGAGATACTGATACAGGCTAACCATGTACCGCTCCTTTTGCCCTCAGTCATGCTCCTGAGAAACACCTAACATTTGAAACATTCTATCAGACAATGCAACCTGACAATTTGATTACTAGTTCTAATCTCCCCTCTCACACAACACCAAATACCACCTCAATTCAACACTAGCCCTTTCAAAAAACCACTTTTCCTCAGACACAGGATCTACCCCCTGCGATTGTCCTGTGTTTTAACTTCCAAGATTCCATCTCGAGGGTCATTAGATATATGTAATCATTTTGATGAACCCGTGCCATCTTTCAGAGACTGAGTCACAAGAGCTTCAAATGGATGGGAAACAGTGCAGCCAGGCAAGCAAGAAGACTTACTTGATTTTTAAAGATTCCAAAACATTTAATCAGACTATAAATCATTTAGCCCAGAATCTAAATTTATTTGAGCTTTTTAGGTGTTTTTTTTTGCTTGCAGTGCTTTTTGGGATTTTGGTTGGGGTGTTTTTTTGTGGGTTTAATTTTTTGTGGTTTTTTGGTTTGGTTTGGTTTTTGGGGGGGTTGGGGGTTTTGGGGGGAGTGGGTGTGGTTTTTTGGGGTTTTTTTTCATTTGCTTGTTTTGTGTTTTGTTTGTTTGGTTTTGGTTTTTTAGGGGGAGTGTTTTCTTGGGGGGGATTTTTTTCTTTTTTTTTTCAGGGAGTGGAGGGGTGAGTGGGGTGAGATAAGATTACTCAGTGGGTCTTTTCCATCTCATACCATCCAATCTCCACATTCTGCACAAACAGATATTCTTTTATTAGAACTACCTAGTAGGACTACATAGGACTACTTCCCATATAATTCTGCCCTCCCTCCTTTTTCTTTTGCTATCTCCTTTTGCTTCAATGCAGCTATTGCACAGCTTTAAAAATCTGCAGAAGCAAACAGAAATGCTTAATAAAAATGTTTCACCAGAGTCAAGAGGCTAAATGCTGTTTTAACAAGCAAACACTGAGTTTGGGAATTCTAAAACAATACATGTATCAAAGGACAGCAAAGTAACATCATTCCTTCTGGATTTTCTTTGAATTAAAAGGTTAGCAATCTCACGTCTCCTTGCTTTTAATGTTAGTATAAAAAATGTAAAAAACACTTGTACAGTTTGCCTTTGACTAAAGGAAGTATTTTTAAATCTTGTTTTTACCTTCAATTCCAAGGCATTTCCCAGTTTCTCTAGAAAGCTCCATTGTATGTTAACACACTGATATTTTAAACCTAGCGTTGCCTTTTTGACTAAATGCAGCAGCTAAATGGCATTTAATAGATCATTAACATATGCTGAATCTTACACATTATCTAAAACTCTCCCTCTTCCATGCTCAGTGATATTAGAGTTACATTAGTTACATTAGTTTTCTAATTACCAACATCCTTGAGACTACATTAAGCTTGTACTTTTGACGGTAAAAACCATTTGATGTTGGTATTTAAAAAATATTCTTCAGAAATGAGAGAGGGAGCTTAGAGGTACTGTTCATTCATCTTGGAATTCTGTACAGATTCATTTACATTTATCTGAGTTACCCTGCATAAAGAAATGTCCACAAAATTATAGAAGAAAAAAATTACAAGACTCCAAATGCTTCCTTTGATAGATGAGGTTTTACAAATAAAACCCTAGCTAAAGTCTAGGAAGGTGAAGAAAAATGTAATACTACAAGATTCTTTTTAAAGGGTCCATGAGATCTCATTTTTCTACAAGCCACCTTACCTGTACTCGTTTGTTTTTCCATAAGATACTGTAAGCCTCAAGAGAAAAGGGCAGGGGCCAATGATTAGTAATTAAAGTGATTATACTAAGACATGAGCTCATTCTAGATGCAGCATGGAACTGGTCAGCACACCAAGTAGCGTTCAAGACACAAAAGCATGCAGAGAGAACGCAGTCCACGATCCGAGTCCTGGAGACACTGAGGCAATCCAGTCATCTCATTTACGTACCTGCCTGTACTGCAACAACTAATGAAGGTTATTTGGTGAAATGCATTTATGCATCTTAGCCAACTATGAACAAAACCCACCCCAAAAATCTGTGAAAATTCAGATTTATGTTCCTCCTCACTCCCACAGCAGAACCCAATGTTTACCTAGAACACTTTCTACTACAAAGGGAAACATTTCTTAGTCTTTTTTTTCTGTGTAACTCTGCATAAATCTGCAAGTCTTGAGCCACTGCCTTTCAAACTATCCTCTTGGTGTAACTATTTTGTCTTAGACACAGGACTAAAGAGTGGCATTCTAAATGTTTGTTCAGCTCTGTCTGGACTAAGTAACATTAATGACAGACAAAAAATAAATCTACATTAAATTTATGAACCAACACAGAAAACTGAAAAGGGTCCTGTCTAAGTTAGTTTTTCATGGTTACTATGATTGATCCAAACCAAATAATCTGCATGCCTACAGCATTTCTTTAGAAGTATTTTTTAGGGGAATTAGCACGGACTAATGCGTTTTGTAAATCAGTGTGGCCCCACTGATCCCCCATTAGCATATACTGTGCTGGGACACATACCTAATTTCAGTAGAAACATGAACAAAGATGTTGAAAATATACAGCAATCTCCTTCAAAAAAACTTCAGAAAGCACTGAACTCTGTGGCCCTGTACCAAGTAACAAAGCCCAGAGATTCACCTTGACTAAAAAAATTTTAAGGCATGCTGGGTCAAAAGACTCCTCAGGTATATGGAGGAGCTATATCTATAATTAAAATCAACAGGCAAGACACACAACACTTCAGAGACAAATCTACACTTTTTATGTTTCCTTTTTTCAGGTCTTCACTGTCAAATCTTACCCATGACCTCCCACTCCCTTCCTCCAGAGGACGCTGTGATGGTGCCTTAGGTGGCACTCACCAAGACACTGAATGCTGCAGTAAAATAGGGGTCTCTCCCTCCCAAACCTGCCCCAGCTGCAGCCACAACACTGCAAAGCAATCATGGCATGCACTGTCTCCAAAAGCCATGCTGTGTCAAATGAGTGGAGGGAGATTTGCTGCACACAACATAACTATCTCTCAGGTGGTGTTTACAAGAGAAGGAAGAGGGGAGTAAGGTAAGAAGGGAGAAGGGAGAGAGAGACCTTCATGTTTTTAAAGATCAATACCCTCTCTAATTGGTTCAGGGCTTTGGGCTGTTCCCCACTACTTAGCTCCAGTTTGTTGAGGAGACCTGAAGAAATCTGTGAAAGATAGGCAAATGCACGGTTTAAACAAAGCAAAATAAACCCAAAGAGAAGAATAACCTGGCAGAGTGCAAGGCTGCAGGGCACACTCCTGGCATGCACAGCGAAGAGACAGTACAGGGTAACTGCACAGGTCAGACACCAGACAGAGCATCACTTAACCGAGCTGGGAGCAGCCATCACTTGGTACGGGCAGCCTTCCTAAATTCCTCCACTTTACACCTTCTGTACACAGACCTGACAAAGCCTGACACCTGCCATACATCAGCCTGATCTCTTTTAGCTTTCCGTACGCCAGCCTACCATCATCACAAATCCTGTGACTTCTCCCACAGCAAGGGAAACAAGCAGTCATTAGGTTACCATACAAGAAGTAAAGCCCTAAGCTTTACTAGGTTTCAGATTCCTACAACCAAGCATTCAGTCTCTCAAAACACTGCTATACTGGATCTGAAATGTATGCTTACCCTATGCTGCCCCTTTTCTCAACACATTGAAATAAAAACAGAGTGGAAGTTATAAACGGTATATTCAATGATAAATTGAAAGGTGATTATTTCTTCTCTAGCACTATTTCCCATCCTGTTGCTCTCAACAGCAGAATCTATTATCTTTATTGACATTCTTCATATGGAATATAAAGAATCTAGAAGTATATATGGAGTTCCTCAATAGGACCTCTCTTCAATACGAAATTACTACATTAATAGTCATATAAGATCACACCATGGTATTTGAAATACTGAATCCAGCTGCCAAAAACCTCACTGTATTGATCAAGATGGTGGCGTTGAACAAATCCAGAACTTCCACCCTCAGAAAATTGTACATTTAGGGAAAGGGAGATAAAGAATAGTCTACTTTGATTTGGCTGCTAATAGAGATGGCACTGATCATGTGAACTAAGGTGTTCACCACAGAATGCTGTCCCTTCTAGAAGTCACCAAAGCTTTTTCTACAAAAGCCAATTTCATGCTTTCATGCTGTTTCACCAGCTTCAAAAAATTTCCCTTCTGCACAGGAGGAGCTGGACAAAAACATATCCCAAGAACTCAGCATTAGACCTGCAGTGAATGAAGAATGATGAAAAAGAAGCTGGAGAGAGAGCAGAACACAGCAAATTACCAGACAAGGACACCATCAGGTCCCAGAACTTGCTGGGGTTTTCTAGCCCACAGCAGCTGATGGCTGTTCCCAGAATCCAGACTGTCTCACTTAGGCAGGAGTATCATTAAAAAGACTTGCCACTGGACTATGTGGACTTAATCCCACAGAATTAATGAATCTATGTCCATTTATGCGGTTAAACATGCTCTTTCAGTGAACTGGGACTTGTAGAAACAAAGAACTACAAGTGTGAAAACAAACAAAATAGAGATGAGTGCAAGCCAAAGACAGGAGCAGAACAGTCAACGCAGTGCTGAGTCTTACCTTCTTCATGTTCGTTCCCAGGTAGCTTTTAGGCTCTTCTTTAAACTGAGGCAACCTGAAATACAAAGAGCAAGCCAAAATACATAAGCTTATATGGATTAACAAGAAGGGGAAAGAAACAGGCTGGTCTTTCCAGTCCTGCTGCAGATGCTAGAAAATCCAAATTAGGTTTTCTTTTCAAAGAGAGAGTCTCCTAATTTCTTTTCCTGCCAAAATTTGCCAAGGGAAAAAACCCACACAATGAGAAGTGCTTTGCAGGCTATTAACTACTAATGGCTGTTTTTCTGTATTGATTTTCCTGCCATGTAAAGACCATTTATTTTCCTTCAGTGTATGTTTTCAGCAGTGGACTATTTACATCTGTTCAAAACACATTTCTCTGATGCTGCTAAAAACAGCTGCTGAGCCAGTGTCATCCACACCATGACTCTTGCAGTATACATTTTATGACTAGTCATGGCAATTCTTCTCTTTGAATTTGTAGAAACCCCAGCAGTTATCCTGTGTTCTGCATCATATGAACACAATTGTGGAGGGCAGCAGATGTACATTAAGTTGAATCCTGGGAGAGAAGCAGATCCCATCTCAGAATGAGATGGACCGCTCTCACCTGTGCTACCAAATGACAGCAAGTACAGCTCTACAATTCCACACACTCTGCTCTCTCTTCTTTACTGTTTCTTTACTACAATTCTGTCTTTACTTGATGAGGGTATAAAAGCCTTGGAGCACAGCTTTGGCTGTTTCTTTTTCTGGAAAGCAAGATGGCTGAACCACCCCTGCAATTGCTGCCTTTGCCTTGCATCTCTATCCCAATGTCCACAGGCACAGATGGTGATGGTGTCTCCAAGCCTTATCAAGAAGGACAGAGGAGAGGTTACACAGTAAGTAATGAAAAAGCACCAAGTAAAATTTACATACGCATTTGGAGAAAAAGTAATGTGGTTTCTCCTCTTTGAGAAGGCTGATTCTGTCTTTGCCCAACATTCATCCAGTGCATGATGCAGGGCACACAGAGGAGAAAAAAACTGAAATCCCATTGGAACTGTGTGACAATGGGGAAAAAAATATGATGCAACTGTGTTTTGTAAGCTGTCAGTTTCACCAAAATCCTTTTCTACTAAAAGTATACCTGTACCTGTAAAAATTTCCTTTTTACAATACCCAGGGAAAGTCTACGATTACTTCACTACTTGGAGAAACAGTTTTGAAGTTAATTAATTTACCTGAGTTTTAAAGAAGTCATCTTAATCACTTGAAGAATGCTGAAAAGGGCAGAACATTTGTCCAAGACACATGATTTCAAGAGTTTTAAATGTTCTTTGGTGGGTGAGGTCAAAGCTCTCAGCTAGAAATCAATGTGTGGGTATTCAACACCATTTCTGTTCTCTCTGCTAAAGAGAGCTATATTTTTTAGAGCACCTTTTTTTCAGTGAAGTTTGCATTCTCTGTCCTGAAACTGGTTCTCTATCCTAAAGCTCTTCATTACTTGGCTGTCCATCTCTCCTCAAAGGACACCTTAAACCAGGCAACCTTCCTTACCTCTGTTTCCCTGCAGTCTGACAGGGTCAGCCCTAGAGAAAAGTGCCAAATCCTTCATCCCCTTCCACCTCTAAATAATGACCACTTTGGATGATTTTTCTGAGGGCCCTTAAGTGGAAGTGTGGAATCTTTCTGTCCTTAGAGGGCCATCTCGGCAATGCTGAGGCAAACACAAGCAGGTTTACCTTGTGAAGAGCAGCTGCACCATGTCGACCAGAGTGTGCTCTGCAGATTTTCTCAATAACTCTGCGAAGACAAAAACAAATAACACAGGTGTCATTACTCAGTGTGATATTATCAAGAGGCTTCTTCAAGCAGACTCCCCTCCGAGTCTTGTTTACAGAGATTACGGCAAATTTATTAAAACCAGCTCCAACCCCGCGTTACTGCAAACGGTCACGGCATCACACGGTGGCGCTACACAGCTGGGGAAAAGAGCAGTCCAAACTTGTACAGCGAACACCCAACAAATTTTCCATGAAGTTGTAGAAAGACACAATAATATAAAGCTCAGCAGCTTTCCATGGATGCATGCTCTACAACAGAACTAGTTAATGCTGAGGAAACCTGATCAATTTCTTAACGGCAGAAGTATGAACAAACCTACCACTGAGCCTCATTTCGAAGCATATGCGGAAACAGGACTGCATGATCTCACACACCGACTCATTGGTGAGGTGGGCTCCCACCGGGGTGAGCAGCAACGTCCTCAACACCTGCGAAGAACAGCACCCGTATGTACCACACTGCAATGAGACTTGCATGCATTCCCAAGAGGAGCTTGGTTTCCTCAAGAAAGAGTGCCATGAGCAGAAGACCTAAGGAGGCTTTTCCTGGAGTCATTTCAAACTGAATGCTGAGCTCAAGAAGCCAATTAGGAGACAAGAATGATCTCCTGACTCCCTTCTAAAAGACGCCCGATACACTGCATGCTATTCAATATTTAAATTCAGGAGCTAGATATCTGCTCAGAAGTACACAGACCAAAGAGGCATACAGTCCCTAGTTTTGTCTCTACAAAGAATTTTTCTTAAAAATAAGTTTGAGAGCTCCATATTCTTAATTAACCCACACAACACGAGGTAGGATTATCAACACTACCACATTATCAAGTTCATAATTTTAAAATCATTTAATTTAAGCTTTTAAGTATTTTCATTTGGAAAAGCTTTTACCACAGGTATATGAGCCATCTGTTTAAAAATAAAGTCTGTCACTAAGCTCCTACAGAGTCAAAACATTGCTCCCTCCTCTTCATCTCTATGTAACAGGATATGTTCCACAACAGGCAGCAACCATTATGGTAATTGCCATTTCTCTCCTCTTACCTGTAGGATTTTCATCAAGACAACTTCATCACTTGCATGATCTGTGCCCACAAATCGAGCATGAGTGACAGCATCTGCCATGTTCTCCATCCCCTCTGCTGTGCCTTCATGGCTGGGATCTGAATAACAGAATAAAAATATGTGTCAGGGAACAGCCATCTACAGTCTACCACCTCTCTGGGGAGACATCTACATGGAGATACTGTGTGACCTTCAGCTTCCTCAATTTATGTGACCTCCAGCGAGTTGACCTTACAAGAACATAACTCACCTCCCACTAACAGAATGGCTTTATAACTGGGAGTTTTCAGAAAGATATATCAAGAACCTATTTACATTTGCAAAAAGATATAACTTAACAAAGAAAATAATTACAATTCCGTTGTTACCGTTTCTCTATGTTTTAGAAGTTAACTTCTAAGACTGTGTCCTGTTCCCTACAATACAGCACAATCAGCTATTAAATGCATTCAGTGCCTCCTTGGGAATAAAGAAAAAACAGCTCTTAAACAGGGAACCTAAGATTTACTCTCATGAGAAGAAAATGCCAAACAGGTTCCACTAAATTGAGAAGGGAAAACTGTCTCTCATTCTACATCCCTCTCAAGGAACGAGAGCTGGGAAGGAACAGACGAGTAGCTTTCCCCAGAGAAAACAGCATACAGACACAATCACAGTTTAGATATCAGAGTGGCAGGCCTCCCACTCCAATCATTCATCAAGGCTCCTTCTCTCCATTTCAGTCTTTTGCAGCTACAAACAATGGGGCAGTTGAGAGAATGTTTAGGATGAGATTGTTGCTAGTAACTGTATCTCGTGCTACATTACAGTGGCTTCAGAAAAGCTGCCTCTGGCTTTGATTTCATTCTCACTTAGACAATGTGGCACTGGGCAAGAATTCTGATACCCTTCTACCTAAACAGTCATTAGGAAAGAAAGGAGACAACCTAAACATTGCTTAATACCGCATTAATTGGCAATGGGGCCTCTTGAACTCCAGCAAGAATGATGCTGACAGAGGAACCAAGCAAGACCTTGTATGCTTTGCAGAGAAGCTTCGCAGATTCCCTCTGACTCCAGGACCGTTCACATCTAGGAAGGGCTGTAAGCCTTTGGTATTAAAGAAATCTGCTCTTATTGTGGTCCAGAGACAGCAGCCTCTACCACACTCTTATCCTGAGTGGCTGCAGGATAAGAAATTTCTCAGAGTTGCATAAAACTGAAATGGCATCAGAGTACTTTAGAATCACATTAATCTGCATAGGAACAGCACTTTGCCATTGCCATCTTTTACACATCCCTATTAAGAACAGAGCTTGCTTACTTTTGACATTGTTCACAGAGGCACGCACACACACACACACACACACACACACACACACACACACACACACAAATCTTGCATGGTTTAGAGTGAGTTCCTCTCCCGGTTTGCCAGGCAAAGTTCACTGAGCTATCAAGAAGGTTGTTCTAAAACCAATCGGTCACTTTTTACCCAGTTTAGCAGCAGCATGCAACAGGATACAAAACTGGAAGCATTAGGTAAGAGGCCTGGATGTCAAAAGCAGTCCTCTGCATACCTTCAATAATGGCTTATAATCCAGTAAGAAGCTACTACTCTTCTACCAGAGGTAATAAAATCAGTCATAGGTTAGTGTCTCATGCACTCTTATTCATAGAGGTAATAGCTTAAATCACCAAAGGTGATGTAGGCTCATTCTGAATCGTCTCAATTAAATTAGGCAAAGACCAGTGGTGTTACAATGCCAGGACCTACATTAGCATTACTGTTAACCAACCTCAATAACCACAGTGGAAAGCAGACCAGTGGGAATCAAGACAAAATAGCAACTTGTTGCAGAAAAGGCTCCCACAGGCAGCACACACAGATTCACTTCACTGTCACCTTTTCCAGTAGATGTGAGTTACTCTAGCCTTAGGGATGTATTTAATCATAGTTACAGATAAACAATCTGTGTGAAAGAGAAATGCAAGCAAGTTGTACACATGCTTCTTTAACAGATCTATGAGTACTGCTTTGCTGTTCTAGCCCCTACCTTCAACACCTCTCTCCCAACACACATCACGCCTGACTACTTCAGTTCTGGCTCCCTGGAACAGCACTACAAATTCAGGTCAATTTATAAAGCCTCTTGAGTTCAATTAAAAGCACAGATACTTCTACTTTGCAGAAACAAGATACAGAAAAAAATCTTTGTTCCCTTGTGAGAAAACAGTACAGAAAGAAGTATCGATGCCTGCTCAGAATCACTAACAAGAAGTCTGAGTGAGCACAGTAACAGTTTGAAAATTGCCATCTACGATGCAAAGATCTAGACACCCCATCTAGATACACACATTTCATACTGGGTGCAGTCTTACAACAGGTGGGCAAAAGAACAAACAGAAATCAGAAAATCCAGGCTCTGAACCAGAGGGAATTCAAGAAAGCCAGAAGCCTCCTCGGTAACACCTTTAATGCAACTAAAATAAATCACCAAGGAGACAGAAAAGGTAGAGGGGAGAACAAGCTTCAAACTCCTTAAACTTACAGCAAGTCCTCTCACTGGAAGCTGAGCAACAGCTACTTACTTACAGACACACAGTTTCCAGGAACATCAGGGAAAGGGAACTTTAGAAATAGAGCCAGAAGCTGCTGTGGACAATAGAAAGAGCACATACTTTTTCTGAGGGAAATACAGAAAAACCCAGTTCTGAAGTTTAGCCACTAGTCTTCCTATAGCTAAGGTTTGAGCTCATCTAGTAGGGTCACTAGCTACTGCAAAACTGCTGAACAAGGAAATAACTGATCTGAGGGATAAAAATCAATGGGAGTTCACTATTGCTACACAGTTTTCTAGTACTTCAAAAGTTATTGTGCGATTTATCAACTAAAACTCTTGTAGAAAAGTACTAAGAGCAGAGGATAATCACTGTAAGGCTAACTATTCCTGCTAAAGCACACACATGGTGGATATCAAGTAATTTGAGCTGTGATTGCACACTATACCATTAGTGAATTTGCAATTCAAACTACTAGAGATCAGAAGTCCTAAACTCTACTCAAGAGTTATTCTTTTCTAACTGGTTTTAAAACATACCCCTCAGCAATACTGGCCTAAAAAGGAGACAGATAACCACCTTCTGACATGTGACAGAATTAAAAAAACAGTAAGACTGCACAAGGATTAGCAATTAAATACTATGAAAATAGGAAAAGAAAGCCATTTTAAACAAAGATATTTATCAGAGGAGTTTGGCCCTTTCACCACACCCTGGTTTTCAACCCAGTGTGTACAGCAAAAACCAACCACTCACAGAACAGACAAAGCTAATGTCACTTTTATAAAAAGTGCTGGCTTCACCTGTCATTATACAGCCCCAAAACCCACTATAATATCTGCCATACTGCAATTTCCCTACCCTGGTTATGCCAGCATCCTTCTCTCTTGCTGTGTATAGTTTGAAACAGATTTGTACATTAAGAACAGTTTTAAGCATTTCCTGTGTTTAGACAAGCCATCTTTAGACTACCTTTAGTCTCATATTACAAAAAGAAATTATAATACCAAAAAGCTTTCATTTAACAACACAACCTAGCCAGATGTTCAGCCAGCACCACTAATCCCAGCCTAACTGATATCTGGAGCAGCACAAAGGACAAGGCTGCTCTGAATGTCACCTGAAGCAACAATGAAGGTCTTAGATTACAGGTTCTGCCCCAGAAAAAAAGCCAGGCAGAGTCTTCCACTGTCTACTACAAAGACACAATCACCAACAGTTACAGGGATGCACTCTTGTTGGAGTGACCCTATTAATAGTCTAAACAAGTAGCTAGAGAAGGGCTACAAATTCTAAACCCCATTTTTTCCTGTTTCTGCCTCAAATCAAGCGTTTGTAGTCAGTTGCCTGTGCAGATGTTTGCCTGGACATGTGATACAGATCATAAAAGCCCAGAAGAGTCTACCCCTCACTGTAATGCTGAAAGTCATATATTTTGCATTATTGCTTAACCCTTTCAGGAGGACATGTTTTACAGGCTTATTTTTTAAGATTTCTTTATTGTCCTAGGAACTTATGTCATTATTGCATCATTCGAGTTATATTTTTGCCACTTAATTATATCAAATACTACCCACTAACTGAAGTCTTCATACACTAGATTTTCATCCAACACTTAAATATTTTTCCCTGCAAGTCTCTATTTTTGCTCATTTTAGTTTTGTGTCTTTCCTGCAAAAGTGATTTGCACCAGCGTAAAGCCCTTTCTTTCTCTAACTGTCTTCATGCTATCTCCAAAGAACTAAATATTTAAAACAACAGTACCAAAAATTCAAAGTGTTCCCTTACAATGCGAAGGAGAAAAAGAACTGAGAAATCTGAACTCGGGGGAAGGAAGACTGATAAAATTATTTTCCTCAAGTGAGACTATGTATAAACAAACACAGGTAACGAGTTTTGTAATTTGCACAGGTATGATCAGAAAGTACTAACAGAACTTACAGAGAAAAATCAAGTGCCACTAACAACAGGATGGCACACTGATGGCAGACAGAAAGCCACCTAATGAGTTACAAGCCAGCTGAGCCATGGGAACTGACCACATGCACATTATTAGTCTTTCACAGATACAAAGGAGAATGTGCAAATTTGAAAGTTTGAGCAGCAGCAATACAGTCTCTGCTATGACACCTGCGGAAAGTGAAGAGTACTGGCACACCACTGGACAAGGTCTGGGACCAGGCAAAAAATCATCCTCACTCTAGGGCAGAAATATTAGTCCACAAAACTAAATAAATCCTACTGTGTTTCTACATGTTACAACATTGTAACCCAAGCTGTTATTCTTCCCTCCCTGGCCCTTTTGCTTGGAGGAGCCTGTGTGGTGACCAGCACAGTGCTGCAGCAGGCCCTAAGCACACACAGCAGTCAGGGCAGAGCAGAGGCTTTGGCTCTGTCTCCAGACACTGCTGTAGCACCATGAAAGACCAGCCAGTAGGATATTAAGAAACTGCAGATGTTGATTCCCTCAGTGTTAACAACAATTTTCTTATTTTCCTAATCTCCACATTACGACTGGAAGCATGTGTCCTGTCCAGAGACACAGCTCGCAGAGATGCGTTTGGCTGGCATTTTGGTAAATCCCACGAAGCCACATAACATACCTATTAATGCATATGAGAGGAACTTGTTCACAGAGGTGAGTGCCAATCCAGTTATGGGGCCTGTAGTGTCTTCAGAACGGATTACTTCCAGAAAAGGCCGAAGAAAGACATTAGGTTCAATTTCAGATAGCTCTGTAAAATAAAAATAATTTTAAAAAGACAATTAGACTTGATAAAGAGAAAATGAATCTTAATTAAAGAATATACAGCAAGTTTCATCTCAGAGGAAAAAAGGCCTGCTCTAGATTAGTTTCAGAAGGCTGGTGGGAAGGTAAAGATTGCTTTTACATATACACACACACAAACACACACATAGGTATGTGTGTATATTTTAAAAGCAATGCAGTAATTAATAATGTGTATATTTTACAAGAAGTATTTTAAAGTTCACTTTCTTGCAATCTTCAAAACAGCCTTCTGGAGCCTTCTAAAATCTGATTGTAGGAACACTCTGTAAACGCCACAGAGGCCACTGCTGCCTAAATTTATGCTTTAACTCATTGGCAGATTTAGTTGCATTTTCCTGTTACTCTTGGAACTGTGTGAACCCATGAACTATACGGGCCCTGTCCCACCTTCTGCCACCCCTGTAACATCCTACTACAGATAAAACCCCATGCTAATCACATGCAGAGTATGAAAGTACAACCAGGTTCACTGGACCTCTTGCAGCTCTTTGCCTGAATACCAATTGCATTTCTGCAAGGCTAAATGTTTTCTTGGCAAAGACAGGAAAACCCCACAAGATAACCAAATTTAAAAACTCTTCTGTAGTAACTGTAGAAGCCTCTCAACCAAACAATTAGAAAGGGCGCTCCTCTACGTGCTGTTTTGGCCAGCAAGGATCCCCTCTAAAGCTGCAGTACAAGAAGGCACTGAGCTATTGAGCTGGAGAAAAAACAACTAACAAGCTTCCTGAACTTTTCCAGGATGATCAAGGGACGCTTTGGGAATGAAAAAGAAATACAGAAGAGAATAACCAGAACTAGGGAAATTGATGAAGAAAAACAAACAAAAAACCCAAACCAAAACAAAAACCAAGCCCAACCAAATAAAACAGGAGGAATCAAAATAAGAGGAGTCCTGAGGGGGATTTAGGAGGAAAAGCATTAAAAAGCAGGTGAAGGCAACCACAACACAGCTAGTACATAGGCACAGAAGAATGCATTCAAAGTAACTTGAATAATTTTGCAAAGAGAAATATTTAAGTACAACACTTGGCTCAACTTGCTGAAATATACTTTTTATTCCTAATAAAAGTTAACAAATCTAATGGCTAAAAGTGTCACAGGATCACTGGCACTTATACCCTTAATCAAATAATCAAATATTGAACTTATCTGTCATATGAGCTTCTTTGAGGCAGGGAGAAAAAAGACTGTAATTCCTGAATCCTTAGACAAGCTGCTGCTTTTGTATCTACCAACATAATTCAATTGTTTTGCTGAGGGAAAAAACCCAAACCCCTTATTCTGAGAATTCTTATTCCATTTTATCACAGTTCCTATTGAGGAGCCTTAAGTATCAAAGCAAAAAAGTCTGCCAGAAAGTATGTTAACATAACTGTGTCAAATTCTGGCAAGGAAGAAAAGGTGGAAAAACTATACAGGGGCTTATGTTTTAAAAGTTAAGAGCACAGAGGAGAACATCAGAGTGCTGCTAACTAAAGCAAAACTGCAATTAAAAAGGGACTTCGGGAATCATTATGCCATCTCTTACGTTTCAGCCACGAGTTCAAATAAGACCAACACCACTAACTTGTGAGGGGTTAAAAGGAACATGATGATTCAACCTTTTTGGCTTAAGAACAACTCCTCCAATTTGTCAGATAATATGCTGGTGTAACATTACAATTGTGTCACCTCTCAACAGCACATGGAAATCCAGATAATCATAAGACATACTTGCATTAATGCTTATTTAAGTGTGCTTTATAGAACATTTGACTTGTTACAAGCACTTGGACAGCATTAAATATAGTAAGAATACTAGGGATCAAAACTGAATTTCTTCTTTCCCAAAATTGATCCTTTCTACAGACCAGACTATAATCCTGTCAATTCCCCCAGCCTCATTCAAACCAGTGAGTCCCAGGATGAAAAAGTTGCACTTGATTAGTAAGAAAAATGGGACTTCAGCAGATGTACATCACTGCACAACAGAATGAGACGATGAAGACACACTTGGTAGCAGAGGATGTATAGGGCATCACACTTTCCATTAATACATCTTTTGGGACAAAAAATAGATATTTTCTTTACAAGAGTAGGGGGAGTATCAGGTTTTTCCTTTCAATTAGAATTATAAATCTTAATGTTGTTAAAGATCAGATTTCCTTGCAGTCTAACTGAAATTCGCAACTTACATGAAGATCACAAAACAGCATGTCATAATTAGGATTTAACTTAGGCACATACTGTTGATTACACAGCAACTTTGGCCAGTTTCCCTAATATTCAGAGATTCCAGACTTTACGGTAACAAAGCACTATACATTAAGCTCTCTGAAACTGACAGTTTGTGCTGTAAAACTGTTTAGATTGGGTAGTTGGTACTGTGGCATTAAAAAAAAAAAAAAATCAAAAACATGCCAGACAAAAAGAGAGCATTTTTAGTGCAGGACTTACCCACTAAAGGACTACTGTCTGAAAGTTCTAAATGTCAGTGAAACACCAATCTCATTGCTCACACCTGAGGAGTATTCAGTTAATCACTACAATGAGCTCATCTTACCAGAAGCATTTGCAAGCATTGAGGACTTAAAAGGGTCACCAGCTCCCTTTTCAAGGCAGAACTTAATCTTGGTACTGGTCCTTTGCTTCAATGGGAAGTTTGGGAGCCCAGAAAAACACTCACACTGTAGCTATTCTTGCTGTATCCTGTCTTGAAACAGATTACTTTCATGGGCTAAAGAAGGTTCAGCATCTGAAAGTGTCACTAAAGCTACCTGGATTTTTAAATCCACCTAGCTACTAAAGCTACTGGGTTTTTAATGCAGTGACAATTTTGCAAACAAGCCAGTAAATCAAATATATATCCTCTTCTTTTAACTCAATCCTGTTGAGGTCAATGACGTTCAGAAGCTCTTTCCTCAACAGGTTTTCTTAGCCTTGTACACCAAAGGTGGCAGTGTCCAGAACAAACATGGATCAATAGCTACAACTGCAAGGTGCACTCCACACTGGCTTTTCCACTGCAGCTCAGGTTTGATCTAGAGCACAGTACAGTAGGCAATGAATAGCATTCTTTTCACAATACTTTGGAAAGGTGGGACCGTAGTCTTTAGAGAGAATTGTTCTGCCCAACAAGTTAAATCTTCACCAGATACCACAGAGGTCTTGCCATGACCTAACTGTAAAAGCAATCCTGTGCTCTCCTGAAACTATCTAGGAACCTCAAAAAATGTAGCAAAATCACGTATTACTTTAATAATTCCTTGTGACAAAACAAAAGCTATATAAGGTATATACTAAATGTTTGGAAGTATATACCTGATGTTTGTAACAACATTCCAAAAAAAAGTAGCTCTGAATTTTCAACTCTGGTTCTTGTTCTGCCAGATTCAGGTTCAGGCATTACAAGTGAGGTTAACTACAACCAGTGACAGAATTGAGAAGTGCATATACAGATGTTTCTCCAAGTATATTTTCTAGCAAGGGACATTTCTCAGTGTTTTAACTAGAAAATACAGGATGGTTCTCTGCTTAAGTAACCAGTTTCAGCTCTGGGGGAAAAAAAAACCAAACAAAAAACCCACCCAAAACCCCACCAAATCTGCAAGCATGACTTCAGCCAAGGGTATTACAAGAGGAAAAACTGAGTAACTATCCACAAAGAGAACAAAATTTCACAAGGGACTCCTTCAAGCAGCCTTCCTTTGAAATCTACTCAAAGCCAGGGAAAAATTATACTAAAACATGACTTAGGCTCAAATGAAGAGGCTGGTCTGCTTTGGGGACCAGCTGGAAAGCACTTCCCATTCTTTTCACACAGGTCCTTTCAACAAAATTTCAGAGAAGCAAGTAGAGACCAGCATCAGCACAACACTCAGATATGCTCAGCTAGCCTAAAGCAGTGCATGGAAATGGAGAAGAAGGGAAAGAGTATCTTAAGTAATGTATCAAACAGCCAACTCTTCAGGCTGGCAATTTTAATGAGGACAAAATTCCTTTGAGATCACAGTGCTTTCCTTCTTTCTTCCTATGGATTATTTGCACTTAGACACACATGTCTATAATGATATTTAATCAACTAATTCATGTTTAAGCACCTAACTCCCATTTCAGCAATCCCATCCAGCCATTCTGGCACTTCAGCAAACAAACTGCATCAGACCTCTGGCGTCCCCTTTCTCCTGAAGTGCAGGAGCAGGTCCCCCTCGGACAAGTTTTCTTATTGTTAGCACACTGTTGGCACATTCCTGATCTAAAACGCTCACATAAGCTGCTTTCTCTGGCAGTTCAACTCTTCACTCCTGAATGACTCTTATCAGGATCGGCTATGCGTTCCGAATCAGAGTAAATGAACAAGAAAAAATTGTTTATGACAAGTTATTTCAACATCATTTGTCCCGAGGACAGGCAACTGCAACCCAAACCACATGACCTGGACTCCTCTTATGCAGCAGCTGTTGGCCTTTGACGCCCAGCCTTCAGAAAGGCTGTCTGAGTTGTATCCCACGCACCTCTCCAGCGCAGACGAGCTCAGACAACAGCAATGCTTTGAGCATGCACTATTACGTTCCCTGCTTACAAACTGAACTGTACAATGAAGAGGCATTCTCTCCTCTTAAGGTGAGAAAAAGACAAAGATAACACTGTAACAGAGCAGAAATCCAGATATTCCAGACTCTTGCCTTGGGGCTCAATCAGTATATGCCACAGAAAATTGAAGTATCAGCAAGTGCTTCCTGGGTCATCCTCAAAACCACTTTCTGCAAACACTGCCATTCTGACCTACGTGACATGCACTTTATTCAAAATTCACCCAACAAACACCAAAACATTTGTCTTTTCACTCAAAGGATGAGAAGCCCCTGCAGTCTGGCTCAGCAAGTCAGACTGAATAAGTTACAAGGAAAAAGGACAAAATTGTCCTTGCCTTTTAAAACCATCTAAAAATACGGGGTGGTCACACTTTCTGGATTTTCATAAACATTTTAACTGCTGAAATAAATACTGGCTTAATCTCAGCCAGGTCAAAATGCAGGATTGCAGGGACATGAGAAATTCTTTTGAGTTAGTCCCATGATTATCAGCTGTTTAATTTAGAAGTTAACAAATCTAGCAAACAGAATTATAGTAACTTGTTCCTCTAAAAATCTTCACAGCTTGAATTTACTTTACATAGAGTCCCTAGGTAACAGGCACAGAACAGTATATGCACACTGGTTCTAGGTGCCCTGGCAAAACCGCAAATACAGCAGCTCTACAGCTGATAAACAGAGGAGGAGCGTGTTTTTCACCACTCCAAAAACAAATTCTCCAGACTGACTAGAACACATGCCACTCTGCACCTCAACTAAAAGACATACCCCGACTTCCAGCTAGCAAATTTACTCTGACTCTGACATTTAACCCCAGATCAATAACAGCCAATTAATGTTGGATAACAAGTGTAAAAAAGCTACGCTATAGATGATCCACACTCATTTGTTCCCGAGTGTATGATCTGCTCCACGCAGCCCTGGTACAGTGTTTCAAGTGAAAAGAATCCTCTGCCATCTCTCCCCTACAAGGGGGTCTTAGTTGTTGTTTACATCTTGTTTTTCTTGCAAGTTCTAGACCAGCCCTTGCAACACAGTGCAATTGGTAGCACATTTGTAGATATTTTCTGATCTTAAAGAAGAACAGATTGCCACCTATACAGTCTGACTTAGCAGCTAAGTGTTACGAGAGAAAGCTCTAGTTCTCCTTCCTGAAAATAATGGCAATGTCCACTAAACTTCATAAACAAGAGGTCATCAAAAGCCACTGGATATTCTCTCTGGGTTCCCCAAAATATCATTGCCTTATCCTAATCTAATAGATAAGGAAATCTCTTAACAGATAAAAAAACCCAGGATTCTGCCAGCTAAGGAGAAGCTGAGGAGACAGAAGCTTACATCCTAGTTTCTAGAACACATAAATACTGTGGGGATTGTGCAACACAGCATACATACCATGGGGATGTGTGGAAACAAGCTTTGTGCATCTCTGAAATCAATACTTCATTATAATAAATGGTATCAAAAGCTTTGCATACAATAAACATAAACACAGGCTGAAAATCAAGGATATTTAAGCCAATGAAGAAGTATGAATTAATTGCAATCCTTTTCTAAGATGTCTGTAAAATATACTCTTCAAAGCTAATGCCCTGTGAATTAAAGTGGTCATTCAGGGGCCCCAACCCACCAAACCAAGAGGGAAACAGTGCCATTCACAGCCACACATGAATGCAAAGCTGGAATTACAAATGCAGTTTGACAAGGGGAACCCAGAGATGTCAAGCCTGTTCTGTTTGCCTAATTTCATTACAATGGCACAAATGCTCTCATTTGTCACACTCCAGCTTCATGTGTTTATCTCCCTTTCATTAAACATGACTTTAACAAATGATTGTTCCATAGTGCCAAGATCTCAAGCACCCCTCAGAACTGAAATTTTTATTTTGGGGAAGCATGACAGAATGCATACTGAGCATTTGACTCTTCACATCCTTTGGTTAGGGCAACATAAACTCAACTAAAATACTGTCTTCTATGGAATTACTTATATCTACCAGTGAAGCAGAAGCACTGATAATGTCACCAGTGTGAGCCATTAGTTATAAGGAGTTTCATCTGATGCTGTGCTTCAAATTCAGCTGTTCTGATGACCATTAAAATTTCCTGGGCATTTTTTTGTAAGCAGGTACTTGCTAGAGTATCTTCAGCCAAAACCACGCTGTAAACTCCAGCTGTGTCTCCACTGTTACTTTAAGTGCTTTTCACCCAGCTGTAGTATTCTGTTCTAGAGTGGTATTACAATAAGCAGAAGATACTCTCTTCAATCACAAGGAAAGCAAATGCCATCAGCAGAAGTGTGAAACTACACAGGAGGTAAACTTCCATGGTTTCTATTTGGATGGACCTAAAAGTACAGACATGACTACTTGCTCCACCTTGAATTTCTAATGCCAGTCATGAAGACTGCTGAGTGTCTGGATATGAGGTTATTTCAACAGTTGAAGTTGTTTAATTCTGTTTTTATTTCTTAGCACTAAGGAGACAGCAGAGATGGGCACAATCGAATTTTGACAAACTTTTTTTTGAGCTATGGTTAACACGCACTGACCAGAGGTTGTAATCGAAAGACTGCTTCAAAATAAGGACAGCTCTTAAAGTGAGCTGAGGGGTAATTTAGCACAGTAAGGTTGAAGGTCATCAGGAGTAGACCTTGCTACAAATCCTAGACTATTTCCTCCCATCCCATGACCTGAACACTTCTGAAAGGACATGACTAATTCTGATGAAAGGCAAAAAATCAAGCAGCTATATAGTAAAAGCCTCCCATCTCCAAACTGCTCTCTCATGAGTGTATCTTTTGCCAGTGTGAAGAGTAATAAGGGTAATTTCAATGCTAATCCATCCTTGTTTTCATGAAACCCTTTCTCCTACATCACAGTAGAGTATAAGGTTTAGAGCACCACTTGATTTTGTTAGCACATTTCACAGAAAGATTATTTACATATGATATAAATAAGCAAATTCAGAACTGCTTAAATAGTTTTTTTATATCCCTTACAGGAAGGCTGATTGCTCTGAGGGAAAGGACAGAGTAATACAGCTGATCTAAGCCTCTGGTAAGTTTTGGAATATACCACTAGTTTTGTGGCTTTTACAAACAGACACAAGCTCTAAATTGTTAATGCCAATTGTAATGGCACTTAATCCTACTCCAGAAAACTGAACTCAATGACTCTACAAAAACTGACTTGAGATTTTACCCATTCTTGAAGCATTTTTCTCCCATGGGTGGAAGATACTCAGCCTGATGCTCAGTAAGCTAAACTGCTTAGAAGTTTCACAGGTAACTGAAGTTTAACATCCACTCTTAAAAATGCCAACAAAACAAAACCATCCCATTAAAAACGGGCAAGTAAAATGAAGGCAAGCTTCACCTTTTTCAGCTTTTGTCTGTTTAGAACCACATGCAACTGTTTCAAAAGATTCTTGCAGAAAATCACCATGCATATGACAACAGCCAGTTATTGTGATGAATCTGCACCAGGTCTGAAGTTCAGAACACACAGGCACTCCTCCAAGCCAATGGCACTCAACTCTAAATGAAATTACTAAACCAAAATAAAGCAAATCAAGAAGCAGCCATCCCATGACAAAGTCATCTGCCCTTGACCAAATGCTGATAGTTATTGATCTTGCTGCAGTTGTGAATTAGAGCCAGGTTTCCCAAGGTTCCCTCCTAATACGAGGAAGAGAGCGTGGCCAGTCTAACAAGACAGACTAGGCTAAATGAAACCTGTGGGGAATTGCACACTGCCAAGTCCAGAGGATGGACTTAGCCGCTCATCTTACTGACAGTACAAGTTTGATGTATGTCAAGTTTAAGCACTCTTTTTCCTCTCTAAAAGAAATTGGCACATGTTGAAGAAAGAGCAATTAGACTGTGACACTCTACAGAACCCTATTCAGTCACTGGACTTGTTTCACTATGATATTTTACACATCTTGCACAGTACCAGGCCCAAGCTAAGTAGGCAATTTAAAAGCCCAGGAGAAATTAAAACTCCTTCCCTGGTATTTTAAAGCATAGTAATTCTCCACAGCTTTTGTGTACCTACCACACTATGAATAGAACTCTCATTGCAAATTCACCATGTTGTGAAAACGAAAGCTTCACTGTTTCTAGGAGGCTGGAGAAAAAGATTACAGTTTTATCATCAATTAGCTGTCTGGATGTTACTCCATTCTGTTTACCCTTTCCTCGAGGGAAGCCAATGAGTGCCAAGGGGAAAAATTAAAAAGAAATTGAAGAACAACAAATCCCAAACAAGCGAAGACATTTCTTGTGTTACCAGAGAATCAAAAATGCATCAGTGAGACAGACAAAATCCAAAGAATGAAATGAAGAAAAGCCTGATGAACCAAGAGAAAAGCATCTTTAATGACAAAAATCTCTCAAAGGTTTAATGGACCTTGCTGTTATGATTTACACAAATTCTTTTATTCAACCTGAACTAATCTAGGAGGCAATGTCTAGGAGACATTTGCCATATTATCAGAAAATAAAACTCCCAGGTGCTAATGGCAAAATACGATGGCCCAGAGCTCAAGAACCCACACACCAGGTGACCACAGAACAAAACGGAAGACTTGAGGAGAGCAGAATGCAAAACATCATGGGGATATTTAGTTTCAAACCTACATGAGTGGAACAGAAGCAAAAGGAAGACAAGCCCAGCCTGCTGGCACAGCCAGTACAACCATTACCTTAAGACATTCAAACAGTAAAAACATTAAGCAACCTTTTTTTCCCCCCCACAGCAATAATTGAAGCAATCAGTAATCCTTGAACATACATGTGTGCCAAAATTTTGATGCTACCTGCATTAAAAGGCAGCTCGATTCCTATAATAACGGCAACAAGTGAGCATTGTGTTCTTGCAAACAGACTGGGGAAATAAATTAGTTTCTGCATACTGCAATGTGCTAGAGCAAACCACTGATACAAGGTCCTGATGATACATGCAAAGAATCACAATTCTGAGTTTTAAGACTTTGACTTTTTTTTTGTTAGTTTTTGCATCTGAAGAGATCTGTGAATGCTACTCAACTTCAGTGATCACCAATAGGATGTATCTTAAGATAGGCATCATGGAAACAACGTTATATCAATCCCCAACTCCATTAAATACATTTTTTTCCATGCTCTGGAATAATGTAAAACAATAAAATGTAAGAGAATAAAATGTCTGTGAAGAATCAAAATGGCCTAAAATCTATGTAAAGAAATAGAATACTCATTCCAGTCTCTAAGAAAGTGTCAAATTGATCTATTTTAGCTATTAGTAATGGTTTTGATCTAGTGCATGCCCATGACAGAAGAAACCACTTCTGAGTGGTTCAGAAGTTCAGCTGAGTGATCCTGATAAAGGCCATCACTGACTACATGTGCCCAGCAAGACTGATGTAAAAGAGACAGCACAGCGCAGACCTTCAGCTTGTTCAGATGAACACGGCTGCTTGTCCAAGCCAGCCCCCAGCTCACACACTTAGGCAGGCTTCTTCAATCCCTCCCTTCTTCCCCTAGGGCACAACCCAGCCTGGCTCTCCAACTGGAACACACAACACACGCTGAACGGGTCAGCGGACACAAGTCTGCTTTAACCTCCCACCCCTAGCATTTCTGCTGCCATGACCTCTGGGACAGAACCACTAAACTTCAACAGCATTTATTCCCAAGACTTGGTAAAAAGCCAAAGAGAAGGATTTCCTTTTGATTTTCAAGCCTAGACCTACAGAATTTGCTCTGACAGGATGTAAGCACATATAAAAATAAACTGACCACCAAGTGGTAGCAAGGCCCATGATCACAGACAGGCAAATCAGCCTACTCAGCCTCTGCCACTCATCTCCCCTTCATGCTCTTGGGCAAGCCACTTCATCTCTGCTTCAACTCCTCATATGAAAAGGGAACATATTTGGCCTTAAGTGCTGTGCCAGAGGATTACCTGGAAATACTATCAAAAAAAGCAGCAATAGCAATCCAGTAACAGCTTCCTGCCCTATCCTCCCAAAATCAAAAGTTAACTAAGACTCTTAGTTAAAACAGCTATTTTTCAAGTTAATGTTTAAGTTATGGAAATATGACATGCATTGTATAATACAAGTTTAAATCAAAATGGTATTTACAGTTTATCATACAGAAGAACAGCAGCTGAGCTTATGAAAAATCAAGGAGATTTACAGTGACAGACTGGAGAAAAAACTTGGTAGTGCTTAGCCATTCACTTTTGGGGTGTCAGTGTTAAGGAGCTTGATTTAAAAAACACTACCCAATTTTCAGAAGAGCTAAGGAATGAGGGGAAGAAAATATACATCTTTTTCTAAAGAGCAGCAGTTAAACTGCTAGTAAATTCTCACGGCCTTGTCAGAATGAGACCACTTGACACACAGCAGCATTTTCAGCTTTGAGACCACTGCTCAAAACCAAAAAGTGACTCTAGGTAACAGAAGGAGTTTGAGGGCCCTTGCAAACACTTGGGATGAAATCCCAAAGCTCTGGGAGAGCAAGGCGAGCACCTGTTTTCCTGAACAGTCGATTTTTTTATGCCGCATACTTTACACAGAAGCTGCATTATTCTGGAGAAGCTGCATTCCAGCCAAAAGTGCACAGTTAATGTTTTTTGCAGCCCTCAGCTTCCAGTGATGGATGACCATTTTATAATGAAATACTTTATGCTCAATCAACTTACAAATAACGGATGTTTCATCACACTGAATTAAAAAGAATGTTTTTAACAAAAAAAAAAGAGAAACAAAAAAGAAAAAAAGAAGCAGCAGGAGAGGATCAGTGATGAGCAGAGGCAAAAGTTATTCCTATTAAGGGTGGGTAAAAACATCCAGATGATTGTTCACTTTAACTTTTTCATGGCCCTCCAATAACGTGGAAATGTTGCACAAGGTAGTATTTGCCCTGAAAACACCTACACATAAGTTCTGTTCCAGACCATTGAGACATGAGACTTTTCAGCTTCTACAAAAATTATTTGATCGCATAACATCTCAATTAGTTTTCCAAAAATCTAAGGCTAATAAGTAAGCAGTGTCTGAAGATAAACCTTTCAAAATACCCTAGTCTCTCATGCCCCCTCAGGATTACCAAAATCATTCCTCAGACAACTCCTAATCACCTGTGGGGCTTTCTTCTCCTGCACTTCCACCTGCCAATGCTGAGCGATAACCAGAGAAGTAAATTCCTTGTACTCAAAACACTACTGCAATTTCTAGATCAAGTTTTGGAATCAGACATCCAAACTCAACTGATGATCAAACTCAACTGATGATCACAACTCGCTGTTACACTGTTAAACCACACCTGTTACTGTTTTTACACACTACAAGCCAAGAAACCCCAGCCCTGCAGGGCCATATGTGAAACAACACAAGTTCTTTAAAATGCCAGTGGCAGAATCATTCCTTGTCCATTTTCTCCCAAATAGCATTAAAATGTCTCTATGCTAGTCCAAACATGCTAAATCACATGAGAATGGAAAGACAACCTTACACTTTTAGGAAAAACATCTCTTCTAGTAGGAATAAAGTAATGTAAGAGTGCAGAATAGTATGAGATGCAGTGACAGAAGCTACATGAGGAACACCAATTAGGTATTGGAAAGATATTTTCTAAAGAATGGTGGTCAAACACCAGAACAGTCTGCTCAGAGAAGGTGTAGAAGTTCTCTCCCTGGAAACAGTCAGAATTCAGCAGGCTTTAACCCTGCACACAATCTCACAAGTTGGTTCTGCATTCAGCAGGGTATCAGAGCAGAGGAACTCCAGAGGTCTCTTCCTACTTAAATTATTTAAGTTCTGACTTGTGCTTACCAGGAACAAAAAGGCGCCTCTGTAATTGTACATGTAGGCTCTCTAACATCCACTGAGTGAAGAGTTTCCCTCCCCAGATCCTCTATTGGTTAGTAGCAGCAATCAATAAATACCAAGCAGAAGCTCACTCCAGAACTACACCTAGAAAACATTCTTGATTTTCTAAGTCAGTTTTTTAAACAGAAGCTGCAAACTCAGGCTGTAACTGAATTGGAAAAAGCAAACCAAACCAAAACACAAGCAAAAGCCACCAAACCAAATCCTCCGTAGCTTACCAAGTTTGGAAACTTTAAGAAAACTATCAGAAATAGAGCATATTCTTCCTGTGGTCTCTTAAAAAGATAATACATCTGCTGAAGATATTAATGTCAACAAACAAACAGCACCTTGAGTCATAATCATAATGTCAGATCTAAAACAAGCCACACTGCAACCACCTGAAGCTCCACTAAATTCAGATTTAATTTATGGCACTTTCATACTACTATTTGAAGAAATGGAAATATTAATCAGTCTGAGCTTCTAGTCACAAAATCAATTCTCCTCCCTTCCCCATTTCTCAGCTGAAGGCTGGCACTCAATGAACCAGACCAAAGGGAGAATAGTTTCCAGCACCTGCTTCAGCTTTTAAGTTTCCAATTGAAATTGCTGTGATCCAGCAGCAGGCAGTCTGGAGATGTCATTTTGCTGCTCTGAGAACGACTGAATCTCAGTACAAAAAGAATCCAAATGAGTGAAAAAAGCAGCAGTGGGCAAAGGGAGCCACAACATAACTTAATAAGGCCAAAGAGAAAGAGCAGCTGAAGACAGTGCGCTACAAAGTACGGTGTCCTCTACAAGCCAGTACCTTATTCCCCTCTGTCTGCCTCCTGCTGGTTACTGTGGGCACTGCTGAGCAGGCATTACTTTCCACACTTGTGACAACACTCTTTCAAAAAATGGTGTAAAATATGACTCAGCACTGATGTATGATTTGGAATCACTTTATTACCAGACACTACAGACTATGGCTGTTTACCACAGTAACATCAGGATCTAAAATCTAGAAATATATATTCCTTCTGACAGTAAATTTCCCTTCTTTTACAGAAGGACACATAGATAACTCAAAATATAATTCCAAATATGCTTTTCTAGTGTAGAGAAAGAATGTCAAGAACATTTATTCCTCCCAATAATAGGCTTCAAGAAGTGGTAGCAAAACTGTAACAATATACCTGCAAGCAGATTCCTTCCACAAAGAGGAAATGCTCTCACTCTCAGCATGTCTGCTTGAAAAAAAAAAAAAGAAAACGAAAAAAAGGCACTCCCTTTAGTCCTGGTCAATGCAGCATCTGTACCACCTCCTTCAAAAATCCAGTTTAGGCCCATGAGTCAGAATAGCAAAACCCCTAAAATGAATGCAGCTTTACCGGGGTCAGAACCTTTGCAACAGTATGGCAGCACTCAACACTAGATAAGCTACACCTTCAGACTGATGGCAGCACTGTAACTTCAGTTTAGTTTTGTCATAGCATAGGACAAAAATGGAGGGGTGCAAAAATACAGTTGTTTCAATTGTTTTAAAGAAACTAAAAAACCCCAAAATCAAATCTCCTACACACATGGAATCAACACCCATTCTTACTTAATCTTATCCCCTTCACCAATATAACCACTGAGAACTAATTCTTCTTCCAGGTCTCAAGGCCTCCTTGGTCACAGAAACTGTTCACCCAAAAGCTGGAGAAGCAGAGAGTGGAGAAAGGGTTAACCCACAGCTGGGAGAAAGTTTCCCCGGAAAATCAGAACACATGCTGTGGCTGTGACTAAATTACACACTGGTTCTGTTAAGTACAAACATCCACAACTGTGTGCATTTGAGAGAGTAGGAGAAAATGAAATGCTCCTTATATATTAGCTTCACCTGCTAGGTTCCTTCAAATGGATCATGACACGCTCAAGGGACCAGCAGAATCCTTCAGACTCACTTCCCATTTCAAGCAGAAAAGAGGTGCTGCGGGAAATAGAAGGAAGTAGTCCTTCCCTTTCCTGCTCCCACATTTTTTGGAAAATACTGGAAAGCCAAGCCTATTACCTGGCAGAGATAATTCTGCTGATTAGGACTAGATGCTTCAGCATGGAAGCCACCTGAGTTGACGCTTCAGAGGTCTGTGCCATCCAAGTACACAAAAAGAGCAACTGTACAAAGCGAACAGGGAAGAGTATGTGCACTTTAAAAATCATCTGATTATGTTTTAAACAAACAGGCAGCACTTGTCTGATCAGACAAACACAAAGTGGAGATTAAGAACTACTAAGATAACCAGCACAGAACCACAGAAAGGTTTGGATCGGAAGAGTTCTCTGGAGGTCGCCTACTTCAACCAGCATTCAAAGAATGCTCTGGAGTTCTAACAGGTCGCTTCAAGGCCTTGTTCAGTCAAACTTTAAAAATTGAATGGATGGAGATTCCACTCTCTCTCTTCCCATGTCCCAGTATTTAACTCTCTCTCACAACATTTTCCCCCAAGTACAACTGGAATTAATCCATATTCATGACTATGGATCTCCTGGCCCATGTAAGTGGCTGTGTCTTTTCTGTGATCCTCCTTTAGGTAGAAGAAGACCACTACTAAGTCCCACTCATCAAAGACTGTTCTATTACAGAATGGCACTAAAGCCCTTAAATGAAAAAAAAAAAAAAAAAAAAAGATGTATCTTCACTGAGTTGAGAGATCTCAAGAGGGGTTATCAATACAAAAAGGCACAGAGAGGCTAGCACTTATACCTATTGTCCCCACATAATTAGTAAATAACAATAGATTAAATACAGAAGAACACATCCTTCTCCTCAAAGCATTTTTTCACCAAACTACACAGGGAGAAGCTGAAAGTTGGCAAAGAAAATATCTAGAGAGAGGAGGGGACATGATTACTCCAAGATGCCCAACACTGTGCTGGGTAGGGACACAAAGCTTCTGCTCTGCCCTTTTCTATAATGCATTCATATTTAAGATGGTGGCAAGTAGGAAAGACCTTGATGAACTATACTAGTCTTTATCTGGTTTATTGCCTATATTTCCTAAATGCCTACAAAGTTCTGCTCAAATATATAAGGACTGTTTTGTAGCCGTCCCTCCTTGACAGGAACTAGCAAATGCAGGGTTAGTAGATTACAGTAAATCACTCACTATCTATTTCACTACATAAACTAACTTAAAAGGTTACAAGACCCTCAAAGGTATTAATCACTTGCTCTCACCATGACTACGTAAAAAATGTCCCATCTGACCTTAAGTACCTATGTTCAAACTCCAAGTTGTCTTTATTAATGGACACACCAATTTTAAAACAAACAAACAAAAAGAAACAAACAAAAACCGCCACAACACAATTAAAAAAACCCTAAACCCATCCTTCCCCAGTGTCCTCTTCCAATGAAATTAACCAAGACTCCAAGTAAAACAGTCATGAGTCATCCCTAAGTCATATCACATGAAAGTAAAATACTTTGCAAGCTTATTTTCTTAGGCTGAATGGCAATCAGGTGTTCTCTTTTATATTCTTATTTATATTCTTTCAAGTATACTGACAGTGACTTGTACTTCCTGTCCAAACCATCACTGGAGCAATATATACTTGCACCTAATTTTTAAATTTCACAGATTACAGAACTGAATTTAGACCCTAGAGACCCTAACAATACATTCCTTTCTGCCCCAGAGACAAGGAACACCTACATTGCTCACTAAATGTTGTTAGATATTGGCTAAGAAACTGACAAAAAGATTCATTTAGAAAAAAATTGATTCCACACACCATGAAAAACTAACTACTTAAAAGACCACTAAGTGATAACACGACACAGTGGAAGAAGTTCAGATTCAGGAGTGTGGGTGGGTAGCTTCCAATAATTCAAAGTATCTTGATGTGCAGCCCCCATCCCTGGAGATAGTAAAAAGTTGCCTGGACATAGCCCTGAGCCACTAGCTCTGGGCAGCTCTGCTTAAGCAGGCCACCTGGACCAGAAGACCTCTGGAGGTCCCTTCCAGCCTCAGCCATTCTGCTATTCTTGCAATTCTACAGATCCAAAGAGAATCCAGTGATTACCAGGGTCATAGTTTTCTGCTAAGTACTTCCATCCTTTAGATTTAGAGGCCCACTTGAAAAAAAAAGAAATTTCAATGATGCCATCAAGCTACTTTAAATAACTCTAACATTAATTATCAAAGTTCTCACAACATGAGAGAATCATGGCTTCCAAAGCTGGAGGCCATCAAAACCAGATACAGACTGAAGAGCTTATTCAGCTGTTCATTTTAAGGTATCTCATGTAACATGCCAGGGGAGGGGAGATATTACTTAAAAACAGATCACAGTCCAGTCTTCATTCTTTCACTTACGTGCGTGAATGATGATCACTGTGGCTGCTTAGTAAGAAAGACTTCAAAAGATACTAGAAACTACAGTTAAGACATCAATATTTATTGTTAACTATGCCATCAGGGAAAGCTCCTGATGTATGTTCAATTTGGGCTATGGTGCTATTTAATTTCAGGAGAAAATGGAACTTGTCTTAATTAACTAAAGCACCTTAACAATTTCCTCCTTCAGTAACTATTATCTTCTGGGACCTTGTGGGAAACAGTCCCTTATATTTTCAGCTTCTCCATGAAAGTGCAAGCAGCTACCTTGCTAATAAAGAAGCCAAGTTCTTCTGACTATTAAAACAAAACAAAAAATTGCATTTTTAGATTTATTTTTTAATTCTAAATACTTTTATTCAAAACACTACACATCATTAATTAACTGAATTTAGAGGCATTTATTTGCTTTAGAAAGTCATTGGTGAGGAGCATTTACAAAATATCAGACCCTTTACATTTTACTTGTTACTATACAAATTAATGTATGATTGCATTCTAACAGGAGTCAGCTGAGTTACACCTGCTGTAACTGTACTGCCACTAAGCCATGCTGTTAGTCCTTGCATAGTCAATGCTCCTTTTCACACACAAAAAATCCCCAATTCTTCTTCCTCACTGTATTCTAAATAGCTCTCACAGTCACTGAACAAACATCAGCATATACAAATGTGAACTATTTAGATAGTAAGCAATGAGGATAAAGCAAAATACTTTTCACAGACAAACAGGAATAACAATTGCAGCCTATTTAAATTAAAAATTTCTGAGTTCAGCAACTAACTCAGAAAAAACCTGACTAGCGTACGAACAGCCACCAGGTAAACTAACAGTAAAACCTGCCTGCCTCCTCATTATTAGGCTTTTTAGAAGCAAGAACTATATCCTGTTCTGCTCTACATTAACATTTTAATTTCTAGCAAGTCCCAGCAGTTTCTTCGCTTTCTAGTATGTTTTTGGAGTAACAATCAACTCAGCAACCCAGAAGACATGGGACTTAGAGGAGGATCCACACATCCTCTGACAGCCTGGAATTTCACTGTCTTTAAAACAAATCTTTTGCTCTGTCCTTTTACAACCACTGAAGAACTGTAGCAGTGCTAGGGAGGGGGCTTGGGATGAAGGTACCTCAAAGTCAGAGAGGAAAAAATATGAAAGTTAGGAATCCATTACTATCACTCAGTAAAATCCAAAATCTAGATAAAATAACAAATTTATTTGATAAATCATTAACAAGACAAGAATTATTTTGACAATCTTAGCATTTTGTATCAGACAATGTTATTTTTCAGAACCAATGACAATCTATAACTAAAACCCCCAAATGTAAAAGATCAAAACATACATTTCAGCAAGCTTCATATTTAGCATACTTTGAATTTCCTTAGCTACAACCAGATTTATTCCATCAGAAATTGTATATGGTCTCTGAAGAGTTAGTGCATGACCTTGCATCCCTTATGAGAAGTCACAGCTGTATTCCCACATTGACTGATAAAGACAACTGAACAGGCAAGCAGAGTCCCGTCCCCTCTTTGAAACAGACCAGACATTTAAACTCATCTCACTAAAACATTATTTGCTACCATCATAGTTAAACATTTCTGGCTTTCTATCACATGGTTCAAAGCAAAACAAATCACGCTTAAAGCATCAGACAACCTCATACTCGGATCCCAAGCAACAAAAGGTAAGAAAAAATCTATGAGGTGTCCTATGTCCCCTTTTTAAGGCTAACAACCTAGCAACACAGATCTCAGTCTGGTCTGAATTCAGTTACATCTCAAAAAAAATTCAATTCAAAAGCAGAAGTCTTCCAAATAGGGCAGAAANAAAAAAAAAAAAGAAAGGTAAGAGTATGTAGGAGTTGTGGAAGCAACACAGGTGGTTAAAAAAGGTTTGGTTAATGAAGTTCAGGAGGAGGAAGAAGCAAAAAAAAATCTTGGAAAAATTACAGTTAACATGAGCAATGTATCAGACCAATACTTGGAAGAACAGGCTGGCTCACAGCTGGTCAATAGTATCTGTCCTCTTGCACAGAACAACTCATCTCTCCAACACTAGTGTGATCCTAAACAGGATTTTCCAAATTTCTGCCTAGGTAAGCATTTCAACTTGAAATGCAACTTTCTGTTCTTACTAATATTGAGGAAGTCAGTAGGACAAATTGCAAGTCCTCCTTCCACACAGATAGTTCCTCTTCAGTTCAAGTAGCCTTCAAACATAGAACTCCGTTTCTTTTTCTGAAAATTTAAGTGAAAAATAAAATATACTAATAAATAATTTCTGAATTTGTGTCAGGTACAGCTCAGCAAGCTCTGTCCCTCACACTCGTCTCTGCCTCTCCAGTCTGCAGCTCTGGTTTAAAAAATCTGCCCCTCTGCACCACATTCTGGAAAGGATAACCTGGCCACAACCCAGTTTACTCCCCAACCTGTTCAGAGCTACTGGTTCAGGCATACTGAGTCTGTATTTTCATCCTTTCTCCATGAGTGAGCTAGTGAAAGCATCTCAAAAGAAGCAATCTCAAGAAAAGCTCCATATTTTGTGGCTTTAACTAAAGAGATTTAAAGAGCAAATGATAGGCATAAAGAGCTTAAAATCTTTGCATACAGATTTTAATCTTCCCTTGCCAGCTCTTACATGGCTAATTCAGCTCACACAAAGGTTTCTTAGATGATAAGCAAAGAAACCTGTGCTGCTCACAGTGCAGTGTCTTGTAGCCTGTCAGTTTTAATAGTCACTGTTTGGACTGAACTTAAATCATTTCCTAAACTCTCACAACCTTCTACCTCCAGCATCTAGAAATGGATCAACTTTACCTTTGATCTCTCTTCCCTACCATGTCAAAACGGGTATGTCACTGGGGCTGAGGTCAGGAAGTCATCCCTTCAGAGCTGTATACAGAGACACTACTTACCCAGACCACTGTTTTCTGCTCAGTTGCTTTAAACAATCCTTTCTTAATGAAAACTAGTAAATAGCCCATCAAAAACAATTCCACAGAGACCTCTATCATGCACATAAAGAAGAAAGACCAGCTATTTTTCCAAACTGTTGCAACAGAAGCTTCTGTTATTTTGAAATAGCAGGTTAATGCTCATTAGCTTAGTACTAATTAACTGCCTTCCTATTCTACACTTTGAATGTTTGCAGAGGGAATGTTAACTGGTGCCCTGCATTGGGAGGATCAGGCAGACAATGAAGACAAGCTGCTGTCTCCTCACAGTACAGCAAGGAAGCTGAGCAATTTCTGCTGTTGAGTGAAGCATATAAATGTATTCGTGCTTCCCCCATTCTATTAATTCTATTTTTTAAGCCTCATTTCAGCTGTGGTTACCTCTTGGCACATGCTGTGTCCAGCCAGAAAAATCATTACTACTAATCCAAAAAAGGTAAACTCCATTGAACCATATGATAAGTATCCCTTGCACTCCTGTTTCTTCCTAGCCTGTCCTGCAATTGTGTCCCAATCTGCCAGCATTAACACAGATACACAGCGGTATTTATTTGATGCCTATTCCACCAAGCTGTATTCACTCTAAATCCTCCATGTGTATTTAATAAATCACACTAGTTAGGTGGGCAGGATTAGTTCCAAGTCACCTAATGACTATATCATGAGCTGCAGTATTAAAGGGATTAATATTAATCTTAGCCATTTCAATTCACTGTGAGAGGCCAGTCCCCGCTCCAACAGAAGCCGCAGCAGGCAGCACAAGAAATTCTAAACAAGAGCATGAAGATTAATGAGGGCTTCCTCATTCTGCCTGTGAGTCTTCTCTACCAGGATACAGGGCAGCGAATCCCCAGCAAAGACAGGCTCATAAATAAACACACAACACCACAAATACTCTGAGCAGCTGAGCCCGGCACAGAGTTGTTTTCACTCGCTATCTGCTTCTCCTGTAACCCACACCTCCAAGCACACTCAGGAATTTGAAAGGCTTGCACAGCAGCCAATTTGTTTTCTTTCACTTAAAAGCACACACCTCATTACTCATAATAAATTACTCATTTTAAACGAGCTTGTGGAACTAACAGCTAAAATGAGCTGTGTTCAGAGAGGATGAGAGCAGCAGGGGAATTTGAAAGGATAACTCGCTGCACCGAGGTTAAAAAGGATGACAGACTCCAACAGATTTGACTGCTTTATTCTTGGCAAGAATAATCATTACAAGCAGAAAGAGTTCTTAAAATGGAGAGAAAGCCCTTTTCTAAAGCATTCATGTTAAACTAAAGCATAAAATAGACTGATACAAACTGATTTTCTGACAAAGTGCTGCAATTCATAGCCCCAGTAAAGACCCCATTTAAGGGTCCTGGCCTCGACTTCACTGATATTAAAGAATATAAACCCCAATCATTGGCATAAAATTCCAGAAGTTCAGTTTTGGTCTCCTGCAGATTTAGATGCAGTTAAGTGTTGAAAAAGGAGTAGCCTTTTACAGCTCACAGTTAATTCAGAGCGCCACAGAACAAGTAAGAGTCAGTCAAACAGCTGCATTCTGGAGACTAGTTGGTAAAAATGTCAGATGAAAAAGGGAGAGTTGAGTCAGCAGTATTTTCTGCCTTCACTGAAAGACTCTAGACCCTCAAAAAAAAAGACAGATCAGTTTAAACTGGAGCACAGGCCTGTCACAAGCTATTAACAGCTCAGCAGGTCCTCCAGGCACAACAGCAGCCTCAAACTCAGTGCAGATACATGAATTTGTGTTACACATAAGTGACGCGAGGGATTGATGCCAGTTCATATCCAAGTTTATAAACTAAACACAAGCAAACAGACAAAGTGGAGTCGCATCACACGCGGCTGAGCAGACGAGGAGGGCTCCATTAAGTGCACTGTCCAACCCTTCCAGGGTAGGGAAGGCAGAGGCAGAATGCATCAGAGATAGAGTTGACATTTTCTGTATTTGTAAACAATCTGCTGCTTTTTCATATGAGAAATATGTGGCAGCAAGGAAGTGCTCAGCTCACACTCTTACACCTGTTTGTCTTGCTTGGTTTGGGGAGTCGTTTGTTTTTAAGGAAAGGACAAAGAAAGAAAATTCATGACTTAACAAGATGCAATGTTCACAGGTTTTACACTCCATTAGCCCTCAGCAGTGAAAGAGTTGAAGTCCCAAAGCACCTTTTAAAAGGTAAACGTATGCTACAGGCCACGCAGCTAAAACTATTTCAGATGCTCAAGGAAGGGTTTTGTGTGGTGGGCCAACTATTTTGGAATGGATGAAACATTTTACATTCCAAATGCAAATTCAGATACAGGCAGACGACTGAATGTATTTTTTTGGACAAGTAACCAGACAGACAATACAGCCACATAAATGTTTAGATGTTTTTAACTCTAGAATGGCTGATTTAAAAACTGACATATATTAAGTTTGATACTTAAAACTCCACAAAACTGATCTCTAAATCTCACTACTCAAAATTATTATTAAAAACAGCAAAACAAAAAATCCTGAAGATTTTAAGCTATCCACAAACACCGTCATTGTTTGTCCAACAACAAAGTAATATCTGCCAAACTTCTAACATTGCAAGAGGCTAGAGCACTTGACATGTTTTTATCTATGCACACCCTTAATACTGAATGTGCAACCTGGTGTACCAGCCAAAAGAAACAAAGTAGTAAACTTACAGTCTTCTGACCAAGTGGAAGTCATTAGTCATCTTTTAACATTCACTCCAGTCCATACCGAAATAGGTACTCAAAACCTGTAGTAGCTAGCTCACTTACAAATTCTATTTCTGATTCTCTTAAACAAGGCAGTCTTCATCAAATTTACTTTCAGCAGCCAGGTTTCAGTGGAAGTCAGCCATCCTGCCTGCAGCTTGCTGTTTGACCTGTGAAAGCTGTAACTGGTAACTTAGCTGACACAATGTTGTGAGAAAAAAATCTACTCTTCTTCTACCTTGCAAGTTTCATTTCCAGGAGTGTTGGGTCTTCAGAAACCAAAAACAACTGAATATTATTAAGCATGAAACACCTTTTCAGCTGATTTCTTTTCTGAGTTTCTAGGGTTTGGGGGTAGAGGTACCTTTTAAACACAGAAAGGCAGACATGGAAAATAATGCCTTCCATACCCAAGCTCCATTTACTGCTGTTGAGAACATTATTTGTAATTTTTGACGTATTTTACAAAAGCTTACAGCTTCAGAAAGCGGATAGATGGAAGGGTATTTGTAGTGCTTTGGCAGGGACAAAGACAGTCCCAGTACCAGACATTCTTGTAGCACTAACAGGCTGCAAAACCCTCACACGAAAGATGCTATTCAGACCTGTGGACACTGTATAAATATAAGCGTATGTGAGAACTATTTCTGTGCACGATAGCAAATTTTTCCTCCCCATGAAGTCCTCTATAGATGAAGCCATTCTGCCTGCTGCTGTGTCCACAGTCCATTCTGCACACAAGGTCAGGCCCATCCAGTGGAGCTGCATCAGTCTCCTGGAATGCTGAAGTCCACATATTTGCCATTCAACATGAAAACTGCTTTTCGAGTTCAATCAGCTATAAATGTTGCTTTGTTTTAATTTTCCACTGAACTTCCTGGAACCCATTATCAGACTGTCAGGGATGTATATTTAGCAATGGCAACACGGCCTCTTTGCCACTGCCCCACTGCTCATGTCACCTCCAATAAACAGAAAAAAAATCCACCAGCAATTGACATTTTTTGCAGACTATTTACTGCCAGCATGAGGTAGTGGGTGAAACTGGAAGTGCATGGGGAAGCCTTTATCCATTTAATAATAAAAAAAAAGTTTAAAAAAATCATCAAGGGATCCCTAAGGAGAGAGATGAAAGGGAACATTAATTTACCATTTACACATTAGTCTCATCTACCGCCCCAAGCTACTACTCGCAAGGCTTAGCCTAAGTGAAAAATGTTTGCAGAGAAAACCTTACTCAGTGGAAATACTTGCCTCCAACACCTCTAATGGTTTAAGTTTCAGAGCATTTTTAAATAGTCGTGTATTAAATTATTGCATTTGCATACATGATTATTCTTATGCAGTATGGCTCAAGTACTAGAGCCTGAAAAAAATAAAATCATAGAATTGTTTGGGTTGGAAGAGACCTGAAAGATTGTCTAGTTCCAAGCCTTCTGCCATGGGTAGGATTTCCTTCAACAAGACCAGGCTGCTCAATGACCCATCCAACCTGACCTTGAACACTTCCAGGAACTGGGCATCTGCAAGTTCTCTGGGGAACCTGTACCAGTGCCTCATCATCCTCCTAGTGAAGAAGTTCTTCCTTACATCCAATCTAAACCTTTCCTCTTTTGGTTGGATGCCATTCGCCCTTGTCCTACAGCTACACTTTGTCAAAAGCCCCTCTGCAGCTCTCCTGCAGCCCCTTTAAGTAGTGGAAGGCGCTGTAAGATCTCCCCAGTCTTTTCTCTTGTCCAGGCTGAACAACTCCAGCTCTCCCAGCCTGTCTTCATAGGAGAGGTGATCCAGCCCTCTGACCATCCTTATGGCCTCCTCTTTAAATTGCTCCAATGGGTCCATGTGCTTCTTATGCTGGGGACCACAGAGCTGCATGCAGCACTCCAGGTGGGGTCTCACAGAGCAGAGGGGCAGAATCCCCTCCCTCAGCTTGATGGCCACACTGCTCTTGGTGCAGCCTAGGACAGGCTTTCTGGGCTGCAGGTGCACATTCTCCAGGTCATGTCAAGCTTCCCATCAACCGATACCCGAAGTCCTTCTCCTCAGGGCTTCTCTCTATCCACTCTCCTCCCAGCCTGTATTTGTGTTTGGATTGTCCCAATCCAGGTTCAGGACCTTGCACTTGGCTTTGTTGAACTTCATGAGCCTCACACCAGCCCACGTCTGAAGGTCAGTCAAGGTCCCTTTGGATGGCATCCCTTCCCTCCAGTGGGTTGACAACATCACGGAGTTTGGTGTCATGGACAAATGTGCTGACGGTGCACTCGATCCCACCGTCCATGCTGCCAACAAAAACGTTAAACAGCACTAGTCCCAATACCAGTCCCTGAGGGCTTTGTCACTGACAACTGAGCCACCTGTCACCAGTCTCCACTTGGACAGCGAGCTGTTGACCACAACTCTTTGAGTGCAACCACTAAGCCAATTCCTTATCCACTGAGTGGTCCATCTATCAAGTCCACATTTTTCCAAATGAGAGACAAGGATGTCATATGGGACAGTGTCAAACACTTTGCACAAATACAGGAAGATGACATCAGTTGCTCTTCCCTTATCCTTAACACTGTAAACCCCTCATAGAAGGCCACTAAATTTGTCAAGCATGATTTGCCCTTAGTACAGCCATACTGTAACCAATCACATCCTTTTTTTCCATGTGCCTTAGTTTAGGTTCCAGGAGGATCTGCTCCATGATCTTGCCGGGCACAGAGGTAGGACTGACTGGCTTGTAGTTGTCTGGGTCTTCCTTTTTTAACTTTTTAGAAATGGCGGTTCAAGACCATCTAAGGAAGATGGTGAAGTCTGGGTCACCTCACTGTTGAAACAAGGCCATATAGATAAGAGTTTTCACTCCTGTTTTGCAAAATAAATTTAACAACATCAACTTCTCTCAGAAAAAAGGAAGACATCAACGAAGAAAGAAACATAGATACAAAACTCAAACAGCTAATGGGCTAGAGTATATCTTTAGCATCCTTTATGATAGATAGCAATTTACATGAGTAAGTAAGAAAAATAACAGTAATTTGAATAATTTCATATCGAAAAGGAAGTATTCTTCAAGAAATCAAAGTCACCCAGATAAAGTATTGAAAACCCTTGATACAACTAACATCTGCATACAACTAACTCTAGAGTGTGAACCATTATCTGAGCTTTCCATTCTTCTATTTATGGCAATCTTTGCATGAGACTTGAAAGCAAATACTGCTTTAAGCCTGTAGAGATGCATAATGCCAAGCTCTGAGATTTTATCTGTAGATCTAACCATTATGTTCTGCACTGGAAACATATATAGGGCATACACATGCTGGTCATTTCTAACTTCTGCTCTGTCTGAACAACTAAAGGTTTAGATAACCAATAACTAAAAAGCACCAAATGAAAAATTTCAGTATTTTTCAAAAATTTGGAGTACTTTGAATACCACGTTAGTCAGAAATGTATCAAAAATCTCTCTAAAATTCGGTACATCATCACCAGAATTACAATTGTTGCATGCTGAAACATGCCAATTTTTAAACTGGTTTATTAAAAGACTATTCACCAGTACTATGAGCACAGATAAATCAAATACATAGAGCAAGTGGACACCTGTCCACTGTAAGAACAGGCAGCCTCTTTTCCTTTCCTTCCTATTCAGTTGCTCCATGAGAGTTCTCAAGCATCCTCACTCAAACTAATGGGCATCCTTCAAAATGCACACATGAAATTAAAACTATATGAAATATGGTATGAAAAAGAGCAAGAAAGAGTTGCAGCAAAAAAAAGAAATGTAAAAGAAAAACAGTTTTCCAGCCACCCCAAATCCATCAGTTGCCAGCAATAAGACAGTGACCACCAAAACCTGTCTCTTTTCAGCCACAAAACCTTTGCAACATAAAAGGCCAGCCAAAGTATACAGAGCAGTACACTAAATTCCTTCTCCTAAGGACAACTTTAAACAGGAATTGTGGGTGCACAATTACTAAACAATTGACAAAGCAGCCATATACAACAGGTTAAAGCAAAACTCTCATAACATTTTAATACAACAAACTAACCTTCCTGCCACAAACAGCCATGGGTAGAGATCAACTAACAAAGCACCTTTTTGTTAAAGCTAACAGTTATTTTATATTTACTCCCTGTTCTTCAGAGACTATATTATTTCCCCACTCTTTTCCATCAGACCTAATTACGGGCAAATCAACAAAATTAAAAAATTGTATTGTTTGAGGTAATTTTTAAAAAATAACCTATTAGACAAGAAAAAGAAAATACCTAAACTTGTGAATTGCGTAAAGGTGGAGTAAGAAGCAAAAGTCTATTTAGAAGTGGACAAAGAAAGCTGCCATCATCTAGGGATTGTGACAAACATCTCCCTGAAAGCAAGTTCTTGTGACACCTAGATGCTAGCTCTGCTATACTTGCTTTACATACTTCATCTAAGAAGAATAAGTAATAACTGACTTCTGCTGAGAAAGGAGGCTGAGTATTAGGAATAAAACTCCCCAAGACTCAAACTGAGGTCTCTGAGCCTGGTAATTTCATTAACAGATAAAGAATGACTCAGTGGTTAAAAGCATTTTTTATGAGCAGGTATCAGACACTGGAGAGGTGTACACAGCAGCAATGGCCATCTATCTTCTCTTAGAGAGCTGAGCACGGCAGACTGTTTTCCACCTCTGAAAAACTACCTAAGAATGACTGCAATAATTGTGTGGCTGCAAATACTTTAAAGACAGAAAAATTAGATATAACAGCCATTAAACACTAAAGTGTTAATAAAAGGAAACTCCACAAGCCTAAACACAAACACCTAAGAGCCTAATTTTAAGCAAATACTTGCCTGCTCTCAGAACAAGGGTAATATAATGTAAGCTTCTCAGAGCTTAAATTTATGACTTTACACAGCACCTGGTATGCCCAGGCCTGATTTCTAACTAGGTTCTTTGAATGTTGTAACAAATAAAGTACCGAGAACATCTATCAAAAACATATACAACATGGTAAAGGAAGACCCTTACAAATATTCAGACTCAGTGCAGCCAGATTAGTAAATGGAAATTCTACATGATCTCTGAGTGGAATTTCTTTCCACCTTTCAGATAATTTATAGCTTAATGTCAGCTAAACATAGTAACTAATCCCATTTGTCCACTGAAAGTAAATTCTTGGCTGCTCTTCCAACGTCATTGCAGACATTGCTGTCAATCCCCAAACTGTGGCCTGACCAATCAAAGTGTCAGCACTTACCTGCTGCTCAACACTTTAGACACATGGGCTGTCATATCAGTCAGTGACTGATCAGGCACAGAAATCAGATAGAGCTTTCTCTTGACAAGCAGATATGATTAGAGCCCAAGTTACACATCAGTCTCCAAAGCCTAACCAATGCGAGCTCACGATAGTAGGAGGCAGCTTTACTGTTTATGACAAAGCTGCCATCATCTCTGCAAATCCTTGGTGAGAACAGGCCAGGGAGAACAGCAATAGGTGCAAAAAAACAACCCCCTCCTCCTTTTCTGTGTGTGATTAAGTTTAAAAAAGCCAAACAACTAGTCCAAGGAGCAAAAGTCCTCTGTAGACTCACAGAAGAAGCAAAACAAATAAGAAAAAGAAAGAAAGAATGACCACCTTGAGCCTGAATTCCCACTACAAAGTCCAAACCCAGCAGTGAAGAAAGGAGGCATTCCTGAAATAAGACTGGTCTCTCTCCAAACACACTTTGATTTTTAAATCGTGCAATATATCAGCCGAAAAGTGACAGCAGAAACAAAATGGTATCATTAATCTTACAAAGGCTACTGAGTAGCGGAGAAAGAATTTTAGTTTATATCGGTGCTTTTGGATATTCAGAAGGTAGGCCTGAAATTTAAATACTGCACATGCATCTTTTTTTCAGCCACCTCTTTCCCTGACCATGGCTGCATATGAATCAATGAATGAAAAGTATTTTGGAATTTATATTTAGAATTTTAGATGCTTCCAGCTTTGTGTTTTTGCGAGGTAGGACTCCACACATGTCATCTGGCACGTTCATCTATCGGGAAGAAGACACAGTCATCTCCCCAAGACGTCGTTCCCTCAGTGAATCCACATCCCCAAGGCAACAGAGAGTAAATGCTGGTGAGGTGTGACACTATGTTATTTCTAGCTCACACCAATCACTCCAACACAAGCAACTCAGCCCCAATAAAACAGGTCCAGCCATTCCAGTATTAAGTTTATCAGTAATAATGTCAAAGCTCCACAAAACTTTTCTTCCCATCACAAGTGCAAAAAGTCTATCACAGGATGACCTTAGATTGTTTTTAGCTCATGAGTCAAGTTTGCCCAGTGCTGTCATCTTCTAATACAGAGCATGAGCCAGACAGCAGGAAATTACTGCAGAAGCCACAGCTGTTGCAGAGTCCAGTCTTCATCTTCCAGCCATGAGAACTGCTCTATTTCCTTCTTTGATCAACATGCCCAATGACTAAAAATGAACAGTGCCCCAAACCTGCTACTAGTAAAGAAATTTCCACCATTCACATCTCTACTTTTCTCAAAGGCTAAGAATGTCTGTGAAAGAACTCTTACTTCTCTACCATCTGCTTAGGAGCTCAAGTACTTAGAGACTTGCTTCTCTAGCATTGTGCATTCACAGCACTACACCAACAAACCATGCTCAAAAGGCTCAGAAAAATTCAGTACAGTCCAACAGAATATAATACAGAATAATAACTGTCCCTTATAACAGAAATACTTCAGAATAGACATGACTGACTGCAAATCCACACTACCACAAAGACTTGACGCCTTTAAGAATAATAATATTATTAAAGGCTCTCTAGACAATATTCCCTCAAAAAAAAAGTTACTAAATTCCTCTGCCCAGAACTCTCTTCTAGTTTCTTCTTCCATATAAAGAAAATTACAGTCTCAGAGAAAGAGGGGAGTGGAGAAGCACAGGTTTCTGAAATTCATTTTAATCTCCTATTTTTAGTTCTCTATTTGGCTAAGTTAAAACACAAAATTAAAATGAAAAGTGAAAACTGCCAGTAAGGAAATCTCTCATTCCAATGTACTTCAACAAGCCACATAGAAAAAGCTAGCTTTGTAGTTTGACACCACATTAGCTCTAAAAGAAACACAGATATAAATCTTCAAGGTGTGTACAACAGAGTTCCTAAGAAACCCTGGAAAATTAATTCTGTGCTTCAATATCCATACCTGCAAAGTAGCAGCAATGTTTCCTCTCTCTGCTCTGTGTCACTTTAAACTGAAACATTTATGCATGCTCAGTGCTTAAAAACCACTGGCATAACCATACGTGGAGCTTCTGAGAGCATTCAAAGTACGGATAATATTATTAAAATGAATATGCTAAAGCAATAGCTCACACTTTGATTTAATCAATAGAGTACAACTACTCACCAGATTCCTATGAACTATTTTCATTGAAATCACTGTTGAATACAGTTCTGCAACTATTACAAACCTGTCACTGATGCTTTTCAGATTCCCGATGTACTATAACCAAAAATTTGAGAACAAATGGACTCCACTATATTGGAGTTGACTGTAACTCCATAACTTGAATAGCATAAGGAAGGACTTGCCCAGCAGATGAACTCCTTTCCCATATAGTTCCTCTCTTCAAATGCATAAATGGAGGAATAACTGTTTTGATAAGGAAAACAGCTGAGTTTAAGTAATTACTTTTAAAAGCTAGGGGAAAAAAAAAACCCACTCCATGTGCATTATTTTTATCCAAGTATACTCCCCAGTAACAGGAAATAGGGACTGTCAAAACTCTTCCCAATTATTCTGCTCCCATTACCCCATAAAAATCTGCAGCTGAACCATGGTATGAGTGATAATTACTCCTAAAAATCAAAGCAATACTACTTCATGATTCAGAAGGAGAACTGCTTGGATGTATGCTGAGGAAGTAGAATATCTGTTTCCCAGTTCCAGTTAAATCTGTCTAGTATTCAAGAAGAGGAGGCATTCAGTCCTCTTTGCAAACAAAGTGGACATCGGAGGAAAGCATTAATGTACAATTTGATGACCCACCAATACCTACTCAATCACCTCTTTTCTAAGCCAGAGGAAGGGATACAACCTAATGAATAAGAATGAGACATTCATTAGGGTTTTGTTTACACATTACTATTCAATACTAACTTTCAAAATGAACTATGATAAACAGAAGAAAGATAATCTATACATGGTATTACGCAGAAAAGCTGCTATGCTTTAAAATCACCTTCTCCCTTAAAACAAATTAGCATTTAAAGTATGGATAAATTTTTAGTGGGGAGTAAAGTGATTGCTTACAGAAGGGGCTCACGGTGGGGGGAATTACTTGCACACAATACAACAATAGTGCAAAGATAACAAAAAACTGGGTATTTTCATGCATAAATAAACATATTATTATAGTACCCTCTGCATGACTTGCATTTGAACATCTAATTTAACAATAATCTTTAGAAACTCTAGGAAGAGTGGAAAAAACAACACCTGTAGAATTCTAATTTGAAGGCAAAAGTACATACTCATCTTTACTTTTATATGTTGTCCTTCATCTCACACTTTTCCTTTCATTACTTAGTCTGCCTACCAATACATGTCCAGTGCTACAAAACACCTTACTGACACTCCAGGCTAGGATGAAAACTTATTTCTATTGCCTGCAGGCTGTACACAGGCAAACCACTGATTCTGTCTAGGAAAAAAAAATAAATTAGGAAGGTACCCTTAATCAGTACCAGGGCTGCTGGCCTCAGTCTCTCTTCTCTCTCCTCCACTTCATAATGCCTATTATCTAACTGAAAAGGAAAACTTTGATCCTAATGGTTTCTGACACCTGATGAGAATAAAGAAACACAAAGGGACCTGGTGATGTGTTATTTAACGCATGACTGTTTTAATAGAGCTGTCTAATTTTTAGAGGCACAGGGCCCATATCCAATGCCCCTCACAGCAACCCATCAGCTATTTGCCACATTCCACTCACCACATCACATGATGGCATTATTGGCAGTTCATGAAGGTTAGTTTAATCAACTTTTGTATACTATGATAATTTCCTGGGTTAGAAAAGGTTAATGAGAGGCAGAGCTAAGAGCAGAACAATTTTCTGTATTTCAACATTGCAAAATTTTTACTGTTCACAAAAATCTGAGCTACATACGAATTACAACCAGTTACACAGTACTACTGTGTTTTTCAACCTCGTGTCTCTCAATGTGTTACACACTGGTGTCCTTAGCCTTATATTCTCAAATGTGAAATTTAAGACACAAACTGAAAAGGTGACTTTTCCAGCTTCCATTCCTTTAAATATGAATTTACCTATAAAATATCCTGTTGGTGGGCATATCCAAGTCGTTTGTAACAACATGAAATTTCTGCACAGAAGTTGGCTGCTCAGGCAGAGCAACTGGTGCCTCCTGTAACAGGTTACCTCCATTGCTGTATCCATCCACAGCTCACAATGTAGAAGTTTCCCTTCACTAAAGGACAACTTCTTTTTTAAAGCCTTTATGTCTAGGTTAGCTAGATTTCCTATTACCAAGTCTGAAAAAGTAATCTTCCATTAAAACCCAACTCCGCTCAAGACAAACTAAGCTTCAAGACAAAACCCCTACATCTCCATTTTTAATCAATTCCAGTGTAAAGAAGCTTACTGATAAATTCTCAGAAATCCATTCTGTACTTGTTACCCCACACATCCACAGAGAACATAGTGAATTGCTTGTCACTCACAAAAGCAATTAAATCCTAGCCTTCATTTTTTAAACTTAGCCTTAAGGAGGAAATGGCAGTTAGTATTTGTTCTGACAAAGCTGGCATGCTACAATTATTTGGGGTTGAAGAGGAAGGAAGCACTACTGCATCAGACAGTTTTTACTTGAAATGGGAAGGCAGTAAAGTAAGTACTCTTCTGACACCAACTGGTCCTATATTTCAGTCTTCAGATTGGACTTTCCTCTGAAGAAAATAAAGTCCCTCCCATCACTTCTCCCTCCTCAAGGTAGTTCTTACACAAGCTTCGAAAACTTAAATGCCAAATTGCAAACAGGAAACTCTCCCTATTCTGTAAAAGAAGTAATTCTCCAGGCAGCCAGTAGAGTACATCTCCTTACCACCAAGTCTAACTCCATGATATCATGATAAAAACCAAAATCTATCACAAAGTAATCTCCCTGATAAATTCCATGCCTGCTATTTCAAATACTGCCTGCTCAGATACCACCAACCACTCTAAGCACAAGGAATCAAACTAAAAATTGTGAGAAAAGACCCTCAGCATGAAAAAAGAATGGTGAAGCCAGATTTGGTTATCCTAGAAATTATTAGGCTCCATGAATGCTAGAATTTGTTTGCTATAACTAACAGCAGATAAAACACAAATGCCATCCAGAACCAGGGAATACACAATACAGCAGAGCCACATCTCCTTTCTGATGGCAGGGAAGTAGCCGGCTAAGGTTAGAAGGTATTAAAGAAGAACCAAGTTCCTGGTTCACCACTGGTTCACCACCACAATCAGAATTACTGCCACTGATTTATACTACCACCAAAGCCCCACGCAGCAGTCCCACTGCCAAGCAATTGCCATTCAGCCTCTCGCAAGCCCTACAGGCCGGAGCTAAGCCAGCTCTCCAGCCGCTGCAGTTCTGAAGCTGGTTTTGTATCCTACACAATGCTTCTGTCAACACTCCAGAGACCCCAAACCTGATTAATTACATTCGCCTGGGACCCTCCATCCACCCAGCATATTGTTGAAAGCTGTTGAAGCAGGGCAACAGTTGCAACCTTCTTCACACCAGGCATAAACCAAACTTGTCATTCCCTGTTTGAAGTGCCATTAACCGGCCAGATTTACAGCTCCTAACCAGCAGCTCAGAAGCAGCACATTGTAATGACTTCTACTAATCACTACAATTTGCCTCAAGTCTCATGGAAACTTGGGAGTCTTTTGCTTCTTCCAGTCCAGGTTACATAGATAAAAACGTTTCATCCCAAAAGACTACCTCTTTGCTTCCAGCCACAAGTACTTCAAAGCCCACAGATGGATCAGAATTGTACACTTATCTCTGATTCGTGAGCTGCAGCAAGAATAATGCTATCATTTCAATAGTTTGATTTATGCACAGAAATCAAATGCTCAGTTATTAAAAAAGCCTAAAATAAAAAAAACAAACAGAACAACAAAACAAACCCACTAATAGCCCCCCCCCAACCCAAAACAAACAAAAAAAACCCACCACAATAAATCCCAAACCTTTAAAATTTAAACCTTTGGTGTTACCTGATTGGCTAAAAGAAAATTTACTACTATCCTTTCTACATCTGGTTATTTATCAGTCCATGAATCAACATGGATGGAACAACATCCTTTAAAAAACAATTTACACCATGTTTTTCTTTACAGACATCTATTACTAATTGAAGAGATTCATTAATGTGATTCAACACTGAAAAAAGAAAATTACAAGATGTTCTTTAAATGCCTTCAATAGATGCAAGACATTGCCAAACAGGTAAGAGAGACGATCAGGAGAAAGGTGGTAAGTCACATCAGGCAGCCTCTGAAGTTTACTTAAACACCAAGGAAACCTTCCCATTGGTCTTTCACAGAGCAGTGGGTGGGGGATGTCATCCCAAACATTTTTCAAGAAAGGCAACAGGAAAAAGTTACTCAAAAGAGATAAAATTATGTATCTCACTGAAATAAATTGCATCCTACTTTCTAACACATTAACAGATTAATCCTTTATGCTTCCAGACAGCTCATTACCCATATAGAAATCATCTTCTCTCCCATGGCTTATTTCAAGTCACATCTGGCCTATATTATTAGCATAATCAAGACTCTGCAGGCCAGGTTATCTATACAAAAGGCAATTACCTCTTGTTTTGTTTTAATTTTATTCATGCCTTTTTAGTTAGCTGTTACCTTAATGCCTGCCAAATGGCCTTCCCCACCAGTTTTCTGAGGCTCCAGAAAGTTGGGTGGACCACATTTAAATTGATCATTGAAAAGAAAAAAGGAAAATCTCTGAGATACCGAAGTATCTTAATGCACTCACCAAGGACGACAAGCTTTATGCACTTTACTTCCCTTCCCTCTCATTCTGACTGATTAACCATGACCTTAGGTTTAAAATTGCTACTCAGGTCAAACCCTTCTGAAGGCCTGGCTCGCCTATAAAGCACCAAGGTTAATCTTCAACAGATTCCATTACAGACCCTTCAGCTATTCTAGCAATGTTGTTTGAACACACTTCCTCCACAGACCAGGTCTTTTTCCAAGGTAGTGTTAGCTGTCTTGTTATTTTCAGAAAGCAGACTATGTCCTTTTCTTCAGCCCCCATACACAACCCTTCTCATCCTGGCCAATATGGAACACAATGCAGGCTTTGCCCACTCTAAGAACAAGGGGTATCAACACAGCCGTACAGTCACTAAGCACAGTGACAAGCAGGCTTGCTTTTGCTGGTGTCCATCTTAAGTCATCCATGCCTCCCACACCTTTCCACTTAGCAGACAAAAGCCAGGAGAGCACAGGAGAGGTGATGAGTTAACACATTATTTAAGTAGTTGCCAAAATGCTTCTTCATTAGCCAGCCTTTAAGCATCCTCACTTGGCTAGCAGACAGCATAATAAAATACTTTTGACCATCACCTTTCTGCTTCAGAACACCAAGCTCAAGGATGAAATAGTATTCTAGCATTGAGGTCAATCAGAATCAAGACCTTTTTTCTAAACAGTAGCAACAGGCACAGCCTTAGAGGTCAATCCCTACGGCTCCAAAACAACTGTTTGCCACTCTCATCATGACACTGAGAACTTCACAAGAAGGAACCAGGTAAGTTTGCATCTACTGGCCAATTTAAATTTAACCCAGTACAGAAACCCCAGGCTAGCTGCAGAAGATGTCCAGAGGAGTGTCTTTATGGTAGCTTAAAAAAAAAAGACATTCATATTAAAGCAAGTTGACAGTGATATGTGCTAAAATATTTGACATTTTTCTCTATTCTTCCCCAGAACCAGATCCCAGCCTAACTGAGATTTCTGCTGTCTCAGGCATGTTAAATTCAGTAAACATGCTAAGTCATGAAAACAGCTTTGTAAATTCTCCTCCCTGTCCTAGACTTTTGCATCTACACACAAAAAGCACACAGGAAAAGCATCCTTGAAGTTATCTACACTGTGTCACTAGCTGTGATGGAAAGGAACTGTAAGATACAGGTTGTGAAGATACTGCCTATCTGCACTGTGTGAGGGTGGATATTGTATTGGCAAAATTTAGCATGACCAAGGCTAACAAAACCGCTTTGAGCATAACTCTACACAAAACATGCTATGTAAGCTGAATGACTTCTGGGCATCCAACAACAGATATCATACATGTATATAAATACAGTCACAGTGGTTAGGGTCACAGTTCTTATTCCCAGCTAGCACAGATGTGCTGACAGATGTAAAAGGCATAGGTAAAATTGAGGAGCAGATAGACTGTGATGAAACAAGCACTAAATGTTCTGCCCAGCCTAGACTTCGCAGCTGTCTGTTCCATCTTCCTCCAAAATCATCAACTGCTACAAGACACTTAAACAAAGCAAACATATGGCCACTCCCCAGCCATCTCAGTATGAAAGCTGACAGATGATAAAAAGGTACAGCTCCTGACCATTGTCACAGTGCTGAGAAATTTTTTTTAAGTGGGTAATTACACAACAAGAACTCCACCCTGCCAGCATAACAATTTGCTTATCAGAATGATTTACAATGTTGTATAAAACACCACAGTACGACCTGCCAAATATCATCTGTCAACTGCTTAGTCTACAGAAGTTATTCTAGGTAAGAAAAGGAACTTCCCACTCCTAAACCTCTTCTCTTGAGCCACACTGAAGAAAGGTAAGGATGAGGACTTCAGTGCTACTGACGATGCTCTATGACTAGCTCTCCAAGAAGCAAACCACTACTATCAGTCATCCCTATACAAACGGGATACAATACCTAGTCTTCATTCACATCCCAGAGATCAACAGCCCATTGCATAGCTTTTTCAAAGCTGAGTTGCATGTAAAACCAAAATATAAATAGCTTCAAGAGGATTTAATGCTGGGGACTCAGCTACTTCACTGACTGGTTCAGAATAGAAAAGGCTCAAAAATTTTGCTGTTTCACCAGAAATGACTAGTGCTAGATGAGCAAGACCAGACACACAACTCTTCAGCTCCAAGCCCTATGACTAGAAGCACACAGGACAAGATGCAGGACACTGCTCTGCAGCTCAGAGGACACCAGTGAGCCTGTGAAGCCTGCCCACTGAGTGACACAAAGAGATGAAACTTCTACCAGGTATTCCCTGTGCAGTGCCAATGGTTAATATTCAGATGGCAGATTCAGTTTCGAGAGATGCATCTCTGAATTGAATTTAGGTTCAGAAGGCTTGTACTGAGCTTTATGTGCTTCTGAATTCTGGGGTAACTCTTGCTCACCAAACACTGGTATTTGTATGAATAAAAATGAAGGGATTTAACAAATCTTGTTCCTGCACACAGTTGTCAAAAAAATCTGACCTTTAGAACAGGAAAAAGAGGGGGGATTTAAAGGTTTAAAGAGGAGGCAGTGGCTGCCTGATGTATAACAAACCTTTGAAAAATTATGAACCAGTGAAAATCCCCTACAGGTCCCAACAAAATGTGTCCAATTTGCATTCCTGCAAGTCTTCCATACGGACCACTCTTTGCCTGTGTGTACACAGGCAAATAAATCCCTAGGAATAATACAACTGGGACCTGAATCTGAGCTCTGATATATTATTGCTCCAGAGCTCCATTCCAACCTTCACAAATGGCTTTTTTTTGTTCCAGATAACTAAATCAAAGCAGTCCTGATAAGCTTTCAAAGCAGGGAATGTGAGGAATGGTTTAATGAATGTTACAACTCAACCTATTACAGACTACAGAGCATTACAGAAGACAGGGGAGGAAAAAAGCACATATGACACTCAAGTCTGGCAGTCTCATAAATTCAAATCCAAAAGCACCTGCCTAAGTCCCTTTATATTAGGCCCAACAAAAACTCTGCTGACTGTGCAAAGGAACATAAACAATGGGAAGTGAGAAGAACTGTGTCAGACAAATACAGAGGGCTTCCTATTGAAAAGTTACATTAGTTGTAAGTTTGACACAGAAAGGGCTTACATAGGAACAGACTGCAAAAAAAAATGCATGAACAGAAAGTAACAGCAGAAGAGAATAAGGGAACAGGAGTCATGGAAGACAAAGCTAAAAAATTTTTGAAAAAGCATGCTGTTTTTGCAAAGCAGCTTCTGTGGCATTTACATGGGCCCTAAGTGCTGTTTGTGCCCTACAAGAAACTCAGGCAATTTCTTCACATATCAAACTTCAGCTATGTGTGCTTAAGGTACACATGAAAGGTCTGTATGCTGATCCCAAGTTCTGCCTTGTTTCCCCTGCTTTTTCTATTTCTAAGCATTAAATGATTCTTCTCTTAGAACCAAAAATAAGGTTGCAGCATAAGGATTTTACAACAGCCTGCTGTAGCTAATAAGGTTCTGTGCAGCTAAAGGTCATGGGCTCAGACTGGAAGACTAAGTCAAGCTAATACTTCAGGTGATTTTCATGAAGTGAAATTTCAGCTCAGAACATACCAGACACTAAGGTATCACATGAAAGAAATTATCAACTCCCTTCCCACAAAGTTACCACCTAAAAGGCATTCTTGAGGACATCAAGAACAAAGTAACTACGCTCCTATTTAGCTTCTATATACCTTCCTGTTTACTCCTTTCATCATGTAATGATGTGCATTCTTGTCCCAGAATTAGTAGATACAAGAGAAAAACAGTTTAAAGGTTTCAAATGAAACTATCTTCTTCATACAATTAAATAGCTGAGGTTATGAGAACAGGTTAGCAACTCAGCATTTACTATCACAAAAAAGTCTTAAATAACATATGCTTTAGTATTACCTAGACAGTTGCAAATGAACTGTAGAATGCAGAATAGTTACACTTACAGGGATTAAATGCTTCCTATTTACATGACAACACCTAGCAACACAGCTAGATCACAGTTAAAAGGAATTCTACAGCCATCCTGAATAAATCATCATGCAGACATATCCAGAGCAAAGCCATTCTTATCATGGAATAATGGTCCCAGAAGAAACCCCTGCAGAAAAAGCTCCAATGAAGAGTTTTAAGTATTCTACTCACTTTCCTCAAAACAGCAGGTCCAAAATTTTCTCTCATATACCTCCCAATACAGTTCTTGCACATAACACTTTACAGTTTCAAAGCCCTTTACAAATAATCACCTTGTGCTTTGGTTATTCTAGATTTCTTTCAAATTTAAGTAACTGCAGTTCTTTTTAATACCACAGTCTGATTCTTTTAATACACTTTCAATGCATTGTAGATTATTTCAGCTTCTTGCCTCTGGTTCAGAAAAGAATTCTGCTATTTTAAAACAAGATGCAAATGTTGGGGGAAGGAACAACAGATAATATATTCTGAACATCAAGTTATGCTTGATTTAATTTCTGCTGCTAGATACCTGATTAAAAAATCTTTTGTTGTCATATATATTGACAACTGATGCAGTAAAACAAATGACAGTGTACTGGTACTCGATAATCACAGAACACAGGTGTCTTTTGATCTGAAATTTCACCCGAAACATCAAGTTTAGCCCTTCCACTTTTATTCCAGGGTGAGACTGGCAAAGGAAAAATAAAATGGAATAAAGAACTAGATTTAAAGGGCATTGAAGAACAGCACTGAAGAGAAACAGAGGCTTCTACAGAGTTGACTTCATATCTCAATTGCTGGAGGCTGGATCACCTGGAATAAGAGGCATGTATGTAGACAATAGCGTAACAGTAAGTTAAGCACTGATGATTTGTTTTTTCTTAATGAACTGTTCCTGCTGCTGCAGTTTACATTGCAAAAGGCCTAGGCAAGCCAGGCATGCTATGTAACACAGCTAGTAAATGGTAACAAGTCCTGAGTTGGCACTATGAATGAGAAATGGAAAAGCTTTATCCCTGCCTCTATCATGACATGCAGTATTTGGACCTGGTGCAATCATAAGAAATAACTAATTAATCCTGGGGGCTTACAAATATTTTTGAAGAACACTGTACACTGACAAAATAGTTAACTTAAGCAGGTTTTACTCAAAAAACACAGAATACCATCTCTTATCCTACTGCTTGTAACTACAGAAAGCTTTTGGACAACCTCTAGTCTGAATCAGTTGCATAACCCAGCAAACAATCCATTTCTTCCTAAAAGCCAAAGAAAATTCAACATCAGTTAAGGTCTTCAGACTTCTGAGGATAGAAATTGAAGCTTATTATATGGAAGTTTGTGAGAGTTTTCAGAACAGACTTACTGCTCAGTGAAAATGCTAGCATTCACGTAATACTTTTTACAACTACAGTTATTTACCCCCAATGCCCTTGGACACAAATTCCCTGCTTCCACATTTGCGTGGTATGCTGTGCACCTGTTGGCTGCTCACCCCACCCCAGACACAGCCACATCACAGGGCACCAGACTGAGCTCACTAGGGTGGGAAGCAGCCTGTAACCTCTCAGGAAAGGCAACAGAATCAGCAACTAACCACAGACAGCTACTGCGCACAAAATTGTCAGGGTTCCTATCTTCAATATGCTCTTGAGCAAGCTGATGAAAAAAACAGCCACTGCACTAGGAAAATGCTGCAAATGGTACCAACTCCAACTGTAGTCATCTCCAGCTTCCCTTGATGAGCTGCAAAAAGTAATTTGCTGTTACATTTGATACTGCCTGCATCTGTTACAATTTTAATTGTCATTGCCCATGATTATGCCCTTCTGTGTAAAACATGGTCTATACTGATATGCCTGCATAGACTTCTGTAGGACACCCTCTAACACGGTTCAGTTTTCTCCCCAGACTTGTGTTAAGACTTTAACCAGTATCACAATACTTCAAGAAGCTTTATGGCTTTGCCAATCAGCTTTTGCTGGAGAAAAAGCCTTGTGATTGGCTTTTTCTATCCCTGCTCACTACCTACGTATCAACTGCCAATAAAGACAGGAATATTAGAATATGGGCTCTCAGCCTGTTTTCACAGAAGGGGTTGGTGGGGATTTTTTTGGTTGCTTGCTTGCTTACCACGTGGCCTAGGAACAATTTTGCACCTAAGCAGAAGTCAGGTTTCTTCAATATAATCATGTCCTGAAACTCTGGGGGTTACTTTTCACATTTTATGTCCCTGCCTCTTTCCAAAGAGAGCTTAAACTAGAATAAAGTGTGTGGTGCTACTATTTAAATGCCATAGAAAATACTGGTATCAGTTCCCTACACACGTTCCTACCAATTTTACCATTTCTGATAGCACTTCCACCATTAGAACATACAACAGCAGAACACAGCAAATATGTCAGAGCCTGCTGTTACCTTAGTTACACTGAAAGAAATAGGTATGTCTCAGAAATATAGGAAATTGTTATCTAGACAACAGACAGACAGCACTTCCTTTCCCAGAACGATCTGTCTCCTGCCCTGACAACCCATTCCTGCTATATTTACCCAACCAAATTTTGCTAGTGATATATTTCCAGATGCACTTGAGCCACATGTCCCTGTCAGTCAGACCAAGCACAGAGGAATCTGAGCTCTTAGAAAACACTAGATGTTAATCCATGCTTCCTCTCTTGCTTGCCTGTAGAGTTAAAGGAGACAAAATGTGTAAAGCATTATTCCCAGTTTATTTTGGAAGCAGGGACAAGAGGTACTTCATTTGATACAGCTATTTACTTCAACTGCTTTCTTTATAGCTTGCAGAGAGACCTGAACAGTTAAAAAAAATATAAAATGTTAAACAAGAAATTAAAAATAACTGGCTGTTTCAACCGATTAATACTGGGTGTACAGAAAGAAATTGTAAGACTCTCTTAAAAATTCTTACTTTTAGGAAGAATTAAAAGAACTTAGAGAGCTTACTGCCCTCATCTGCCATGGGAGAGCCAATTGCTCATCCAGAGAAAAAACCCTGTGCCATCTTTGCTGGAGAAAAGCAACACACATCAGTTCTAGATTGTGGATAGTTAGATTTAAGAATGCTGAACAGCTAAAATTAGTTGAGTTTTGGAGCAATAAGAACAAGGTCCAGTGAATGATCTGAGCTAAGCCACTTCACTATATTAGCAGTTATATTCTTCCTATATTCTACCATATACCTCTGATTGCATACTACCTTATTCCAATCCTAACTACACAGCTAGGTTTTCTTCTTTTCATAATTTTATAAAACACTTAGCACTCAATTTCTGGGCATTATCTTTGCTCTTGCTAAATTCCTCCCTGAGATCCTTTGAGCAAAAAGGAACAAATAAACTCTCTTCCCACTTCCACATTGCTAAAGATGATCCTCACAGCTCCTGCATCAAATCTTCTTTCATTCCAAAGTGCATTTTTTGAGATTACAGCCATGGGGAAAAAGCAAACAAACCCACCGAATCCCAAAAATCCAACCAATCAAAAAAAAGCACCTCAAAAAACCTAAAAAAACCCACCCCAAACTCACAAACCCAACTCCACAACAAAACCAAGGGAAAAAGAAATCCACTAAAAAAATCCACCTAAAAAATCACCACAAAACAACAAAGTCACTTCTCAGAATCTCATTAAGAAGAGATTGTCATCACTTTGGTGGCCACTCAGTGGAACCAAGGTATTTCTCAGTTTTAGGTACCATGACTCTTCCAGAGAGGGCAATGGGAGCCTAAACAATTGATGCAAGAGAAATAAGTGAACAAAGGAGCTGAAAGGGTTTAAAATGGTAAATACCCTTCCTTTGGCTCCCTCCACCCCTTTTCTGGAAAGCTCAGACAGGCAGTTTCAACTTTTCCACCCTTTATTTAATAGGCTTAACAGAGGGTCCTAATAGGTCACGAGCAAGCTTTTTTAAATAAAAAGCACAAGTTGACATCAACTGTGGCTATATCAAAATTCACTGCCAGGCCAATTTTATTACCTAAGGTGGAATTAAAAATCCCTGTAGCCTTCTTTTAATAGCAGATTCACCTGCAAGACCTCTTTACCTAGCTGGATGCAGGCAAATTCTTCAGAACAAAAGCACTTTCGACCCATTCTTCACAAACAAACAAGCAAGCAAGCAAGCAAGCAAACAAACACATCTAAGTACCCAAAAGCAGTACCGTTTAAGGACAAGGACAGTCTAGATTATTTTTATTACAGCATTAAGTCTTTAAAGTTCTGAAATGCTTTTGCTAGAGATAGTGTTCCTGCTTCTTTATACCCTGCACAGTTTGCATGTTTTCTGGTACCCTTTCCTTTTCAAATCTGCAGCACTGGAACACTTTTCAAAAATCTGACTAACACATCATACAAGAGAAGCGGAGACAAGCACAAGGAAGAAAAGGAGCACCTTACAGGTGGAATTGAAAAATGTTAAAAAAAATATTGGCCAGGGCTGAGTACGATCAAGTGAAATGTGGGCAAGATATGAACTGCATTACATGTAAGAGTTTATTAGCAGCCTCATACAGCTGCTCAAATTCAGGCATCTAATACAAGGATGTGAACAGCTGGTACCATCACCTGCTGTTCCTGCAGAGTGAGAGGGAGTGTGTGACCTTCCGCTGCAGCACATCAAGCAAGTGCATGTGAACAAGGACCAGTACGGGCTGCGAAACTCTATAGCATTAACAAACTGCAAGAAGAAAAAAACTACAATTTAAAGGCAGCTGAACAAGAAGGAACTGCCCTTTCAGATTTTTAATGGATTGTTAATAAAAGTGAGGAGAGAAACTGTTCGCAAAATTTAACCTGATGTTGTCCGTGACACAATGCTTCAATAGTCAATAGTCAGTTACCAAACAACCATTAAGTTAAGCATTCCAGGATGCCTATGATGGTCTTCCTCCTCCTCATTATTTAATAATACATTTCTTCAGCAATTTATTTGCTCTGAAATTTCTTTATTTTTTCCAACTCTTGAACTACTATTCAGCTGTTAGAGTCCTATTGGTTTCTTCAATGTCTGAATATTTTTATTTCTTCCTCTCCTGTGTTTCCAACACTCCTGGCAAAGCCTTTTCCCCAATGAAGCGTTACTTTTTTATTTGCAGAACATGGATGTTTCTTTTCTTATTCTTCCCTTTCATTAAGAAACAGAAGCCTTCGTGATGAAAGTATTCAGACTCCTGTATCACACAAAGAAGTTAGAGGCTTTCAGAAAATTTTGTTGTTTAGAACTTATCTCTTTGCCAAACCTAAATTAGTACTTCTGTTTCAACTGCAAAAGTCTCTTCCTGTTGACCATATTTTAACAGACTGGTAAATATTTGAGCACAAAAATTTCCTATACCTTTGTGTTCATCATCAACAATGCCACCAAAGTAAATATTCCCAGGACTGTGTTCTCCTACTCTCTCTATCAGCCTGATCACATCTGAAGTGCTAACCTCATGCTGAGGCAGCATGTATTTAATAGAGGGAAGCACAGAAGTAAAATCTGACTGTGCTTGTTAGATTTTAAATCTGACGGAATATATTTGCACTTCAGATAGTCAAAACATTTGTTTTTTTAGTAAGAGCTGAGTATGTGAAGAAAAACATGGTGTTTCTGAATGAAAAACACAAAAACCTCAGATGGAAGTGAAAACCAGCTAATGATGGCTCCTGGATGCTATCATGACAGTAATTTTCATTATTATAAAACTATTACAGGCCACTATAAACTGTCTAATCCCACTATGAAGAACATCCAAGCTGCTAAGTGCAGTTACTAAATATGCTTACACAAGCAACCATATTTTACCACTACCACTTGTTTTATTTCTACAACAAAGCTCCTCCTGTAGGCTAAAGCCAGACCATATAGACCGTTCTCTTTCAGTACACCATGGTCAAGGTAATAACCACATTTTGGTTTATTTCAACAATTCCTCACATTTACAACTTGACCCTTGAATTATTTAGGCAGTTAATCAAACTATATGTGGAATCTAATTCATTTTGCAGACCTTTTCACTGTATCAAGAAAAAATATGATTTCATGAAAAGTAACAGGGCACAAAGACACATCTGAACAAAAAAATTCCTCCCAGAATCATGCTGTATGTCACTGAAGAGAAGAGCACTGTTTTGAACTATCTCATTTAAGTAGCACAAGCTTTGAGAATTATTTAGTCATGCAAGCACTTAGGCTCCTGCACCATCTTACACTTTCTGAAAGACTCTCTAACTTACTACTTCAATATGTCTAGGAGTAAGTTTCAGCCTACTGCTACAAGGACAGAACTGGAAGACAGAACTTCTTAAGTGCTTGTATTAGGGTATAGGTAGAGGCTCAAATAATCAAAGAACTACCATCAGTGGAGAATTTAATATATTTAACTAAAAAGCATTAATGAAGTACACCCCTTGAGCACTGTAACTGTGTAACTACAATTACAGTGCAAAATACATTAGAATAAGCTGTTCTTCCCCAGAAAGTACCTGTTGATACCAAGAAAAGCTCATCCATGACACTTCCATCTCTCACCTCAGAACCCATCACATCACAAAACCTCAGATCCTATCTTCAAGCCACTGTATTGCAGACTTTATATATCAAGTTTTGTCCTTTTTTGTGGCTTTGAAAAGTGCTGAAAAGCAACTTAAAATCATGTCATCTAAAAGATGATCCAAGTTTTCCTAGGATGGTATGAATCAGTTTTATGTCTTTCCTGGACATATCTGCTGTCTTGTATCATTTTCTAAAGACAAATTACAAAAGCAAGATAACAGATCACAGAATATTATGAGTTGAAAGGGAGCCACAAAAAGCATCAAGTCCAGCTCTTGAGTGAATGGCCTGTATGGACCCACGACCTTGGTGTTACCAGCACCGTGCTCTGACCAACTGAGCTCATACCATCTTGACTGTCCATCCAACATTAAAGAACTTACAGTGAGGAGGTGGTCCATAACACATTGGAAGATTAATTTTTTTCTGATTGCAAAGAAATACCCCCAAACCAAGCACAAACAAAAAAACCCCATCAGAATCATGTATTCTGCAACACTCAGACAGCTAAAAAGCTAAATAGTTACCTTAAAAAGAAAAGGCTCCTCCAGGTTAACTTCAAATGGGCAAGCCACCAAGTACACATCCCTCACTATCAACATTCCTTAACCAATCAATCTGCTATTTTAATAACAATGTTCTCCATTAGTCTGCTACTTTTACACTTACCTTTTAATCCCTTCCATTCTACTTCTTTTCTTCCTGACTTTTTTATTCCACACCAATCCTTGAGAGAAGCAGCACTTTATCACAGATCCCTGCACTACTCCTGAAGAACAGGACATTTTGCCCAATTTTATCTTCTTTCAAACCTCTCCTTCAAACTCACATCTTGGTAAAAACCATATTAGGGATCAGCCAACAACAGCCTGTTTGAAGGACAAATTGAGGTAATCATTAAGAAAAACCCTCAAGTGTTTAACAACTTTGGATACTTAATGATTTCTCTCTGTTGCTACCCTCTTAAGCTACAGACTCTTTGAGATGAGGAATACTTCAGTATGCTTCTTGTGCATGCATAATCAACACTTTTTGGCAGTCCTATTACATATTACGCAACTATATAAATATGCACCTGCATTTCTGACACAAGTTATTGCTTCTTTGAAGTCAATCACCTTTGCAACAATATTTTTAACAGGTTAGATGGCAACTACTGAGTGAGGAAAGAAGACAGGTAAAGAAGGAAGGTGACAAAACAGAAGAGCTATGTACTTAGTAAACTACTAGCAGAATTAAGCAATTTCATGTATACTCCCTACTTCCAGAGGGTTTTTACTATAATGCAAATGGGCACAATTCCTTTTCACTACTCTTGACCATCAAACAAAAACATCACCATCAAAAAAACTCTATATAAAACCTCAGTGGCTGACTTAAGAGGAACCTTAGCTTCTATGCAGCATCTGGTACTGCCTGTCCACCAAATCAAACTGCAATTTATTGCCCCCTAATGTACATCCATTAAGCCATTTCCTCCATGGCTCCACTTCACACAGAAGCAGTAACTGAAGGAAATAATGGAGTGCCCAACAAGTGGGAAAGTAATTGCTCAACAAGCGTGGAACAAGAGAGAGTCAGTTGCAAACCATGCACATGTGGCAGCTCTTCAGAGCCCAGCCCTGCAGTGGTAACAGAAGGCTGGTGTTACAGAACAAGCCCACTGTGGGAACTCTTCCAAGCAACGGCCAGGAGTGCTTGTCCATCTAAATCCTTGGGTCCTCAAGGATTACGGGTCAGGAAACAATTCCTTCCAACAGCACCACCTCCTGCCTGTACCTGCCAGTCATTAGCCAGGCACAGAAGGAAGACTTAGCCCCAAGCTCTAGTGTTAAACTGCACTCAGAGAACTGTACTGAAAAGATGCTTTAGTGGTATTACAAAGGTCATGGGGCTGAACTGAATAAGGGACTTCAGGAGACATGCAGAAATACCTAGTATGAAGACCACCTTACTGGGTTGGTTAGGTTTTTTTGCTCTAAATATTCTGAGATTCACTCCACTTCTTTCAATTTCATTCATTAAATTTCTTACTACTCAGAAACACAAAACAGAAGATTAACACAAGAGCTAAAACGTTATCAAATTAAGGATTCCACACAAACAGAATTTCTCCCTTTCTGTATGTCAGTATTAGTTACAAATATCTCAATTACAAGTTTCTCCTTCTCAGGAGTACTAATTTCATTCAGTAACCTGTGTTGAAGGGCTCAATGAATCAATTAGTAGCTCAGAGTGACACCATCCATACCTGACTCCTCACACATTCTGCATAAATGCTGTTCTGCACACAACAGAAAAGCCATGAGAAAGGTTATGGTGCTTGTCTTGGTGCACCTGTAAATCATTCCTCATCAAGGACATTCCTCCTCCTTCCATTATACAGAAAGTAAACAAAATCTTCAGTGAAATAATGACAATTCTTGCGTTCATTTTGGGCCTGGAAGTTCCCATCCCAGCTGCAGTGCAGCTATCATTCTTAGAGCACATCAGTGTCATTCTGGGAAGATCACTTAGAAAGTAAAGCATAAGGTTAGCAAGCACCTGGGAAAAGTCTGATTTATTATTTCTCCAAGAAAACACCAAGAAAACCTACGCCAAAATACCAATATCTATGGTAAAAATAACCCTGAGGAAGATTCAAAGACATCAGCCATAAGACAGTGATTTGATTAATTTGATGCTACAATGAGATTTAAAAGATTAATCTCACTGAGAGTATTTGGAACTACCTGCAGCTTAAAAGCAAAAATACTCCATTGGTTTAAATTCTCTGTGCAGCTGGGAGGATGTCTGCATTCATTTAGACTAGAAACTTGCTTTTAAAATTACAATTTTTACTGTATTGTCTGAACACAGTTGGCAAAAATCAAGTCGGGATTCAACCTGCAAGCAAAGCATCAAATTTAAGTTGGCAGCTTAATATTCATATTTCTTATAATAAGAAAATAGGAAAAGAAATAAATTACCACTTCTGTACACAGTGTCAGGTCATTCAACATGGACTAAAATTGTATTGTCATTCACTAATCAGAGTGAGGCCAAGTTAAAGCTATGATAGAAATCTTACTCTATCAGTTTCCTAACCTTCCTTATACCCTTTCCATTCTTCTTTAAAAATTCATAGAGAATGCAACAAAGCTAAATGTTAGCCTGAATTGCTTGGTATTCAAAAATACCAAGTTAACATGTATGGATACCTGTTACTAAAAAAAAAAAAAAATTCCTTTTATTTTTTTGACTTATCACAAGAACAGACATAATCAATAAGATCAGTGAATGTTCTACATCTTTGATAGGAACCTGACATACAACAGAAAAAAAAGCTTTTTTTTTTTTTAATGGCTGATCTAGATAACACTTCTATCCTTCAATGCAAGCAATGGGATAAATACCACAGTTGGCAGTTCATAAGATTTGTTACTTGCCAGTAAGTTCAGGCACTTCCAGCAGAAACTCAAGATCTAAATAATAAATAAAATACAGTACTGCTGTTACCTGCAAAGCAATAAGCATCACAGCACTTTACATATCACACATTCATATGGTCCTACACTTCTTTATAAAGAAGCCCCACATGCTATTTTTTTCTGATTTCTTAACTTGAATGAACATCTCATATTCTAACCATTAGCACTTCAATAGCATTGAGAAGAGGCCACACATTTATATTTACTACCAATTTACCACTTCTTAAAACTAGGTATTTCAGAAAAAGTTCAGACATTAATCCAAAATCAGGATAAAATTCCTGTATTGTTTTATACAACTGTCAGGTTTTCCGTAAAAACTGAGTTTCCAGAGCTCAGACATGAGAAAATGAGTGTGCAATCATGTCTACATACCAGAAAACTGATGGCTACAGTAACAACTATATTAAGTCAGTACACTGGGCAAAGGTTCTCCTACGGTTACAGTCATTTGACCTTTAGCCAGCTCTTAATGCCCCAGCCAACCCTCTAAAGATGGAGATTTGCAGCAGCTTCTTGCCTGAAATAAGCCATGAAAAGATTCTTCTGAAGCCACTGTACAAGCATTCATTTAAAATGTCATGAATGTGCATGAAATCAGAGTGCTTCTAACAGCTTACTTTGCAGCTTCTGTTTAAATGCACTAACTCTGAACCACCAGAGGATAAAAGAACTCAAACCTTCCAGTCTGGCACTCATGGACCTAAAATATACACAAGCACCTCTTCACAGGTGTGTTTACCTAGTTTAAACCTTATTTAAATAGACTCTCGATGCACACACTTTCCACAAACACCTGCTTCTCCCACTGCAGTCATGACTTGCACAAGGCAGTTGTATTCAGTCATTCCTGTCCTAAAGCCATCCTACACACCAGCAGGCAGCACTTCAGGCACGAAAATCCTGGATACTGACTCATCTCCCTGGTCAGAGCAAAGCACAAATTCCGTAAAGAGAAGAATGGCTACAGAAGTATCTGCTCTTACCTCTGCATCATACCAGAATGGTCTGAAGACTTCAACAGCCAGAGAAGCATTTAAAGAAACCCAATCCTCATGAAATCATGGAAAAGCAGGCTTGTAATTAATTCATATTTCCAATTATTTGTGGTTATAAAACCTTTCTCTGCTGACCTAGAGAGCATTCTAAGTTGGAACCATTCCTGAAAGAGACAATCTCAGGTACCAGCGGATGTTAAAAAGAAGCTTCCTTTTGGTGACCTAAATCCATAACAAAACTGACAAAATGAACAAATACTTCAACATCCAGACATATTTTTCAGGGTACTCAGCTCACTTTAAAGAGCAGTCAGATGGAAGCTGTGGTGACAGCAGACCTAGATCCAAACTCGTATCAATACGGGTTTTCATCAGTTTTAAAATAACCTTTGGAAACGTAGCTATATTTCAATTTTGCATGCATGGACAAAGCTTGACAGTCATTGCTTCCATATTGTCATAATTCAGGACACCAACTTCTGCTTTTCCTAAGCACTAGAAATATGAGACACACCATCAAACTTAAGCCTATTGTGGTCATCTTAGCATTGCAAGCATCCAGCTATTAAATTTATCATGGATTAACTTATGCATCACCCAAGACAACAGAACCTCTATGTTTCCTTTCTGTTTTTCAGGCAACTACTATCCATGGTAGCTAAAATACATGAAAATGTAGCCCATGAAAATGTAAAAATGGCATCCAATAAATCAACTGACAGTGGATCAGAGTGGACATGCTGTTCATTATCAAATTGTTAAACTGTTTTTATAAGTCTACATAAAATTCCCACAGAAATTAAGTTTCTCTATCCGAATTTTAAAGAGAAACTTCAAAATATAATTCAGGTTCAAGGCCCTTAGCTAGGTATGCTGAATTGTAGAAGTGGAGTTACTCTTACCATAATCATGGGACTGTTTGTGCTGAGCAACACATCTTCTCTACAGGCTTCCTCCAAGAGCACATGTAGATGTTACAACAGCATGGGATACCATACTTAGTTGCAGAGAAGCTTTCCAGTATATAATTTAGTTACTCTTGAGGAGCAATACTTTGAAACAGGAATCTTTACCTGCTGGGGGCATACAGTGCATCTTTATACCCTTGACCAGGGTGTTTCAGCATCACAGTCATGACAGAGTTAATACCCAGTAGCTCAGAGGAGAACAAAAGGTACTCCACTGCAACATGCCTAACATTTACATTGCCTCTCTTTGCTCATTAAACAGGTTTTGGTTAAATAATGAACAAACTGTATTACAGACTCCGATGAGAATTCCAAAATTATAAATCAACTGGTAAAGCCCAGAGGAGAATGAAGGGAGTGGGAGGGAAGGAAGGATAATATTGACTAATATAAAGGGCGCAGCTTGACAGTGGATATTCCTGCCACACCTGATCAAACATGCTCCATGGGGGAGGGGAAGGGAGGGAGAGAGCAAGAGGGGAGATGGGACAAGGCAGCCTGAAATTTGCATCCGGAACAGATTAAAATGGGTTCTTGGGGGATTGAGAAAATACATAATATATATTACTATAAATGCAAAATTGTACTAAAAGCTAACTCAAATGTCAAAGATTACAGCTTGAATAAATTTAAATATAAAAGCAATGTGTTTCCATGAGCTAATGAAAGAGACATGAAAGGAAGGTCTAGGGAAAAAAAAAATCACCAAAAACCCCCTATGCTGGGGACTAGACTTTTGATTGCCTGGAAGATGATGCAGGAGACTCTGTATCGTTCAAAGTATTGCTTGGGAACAAGTCCATGTCTAAAATGGAAAAAAAGATAGAGCACAGCAGTGATGTCCTATCTCAAGACACGAGTCAGTAAACAGCAGTCACTGCAGCTGAAATCATCTGTATAAAAGAATCCCATGTAGTCAAACCATCATGCTATCATGCCCACATATAAGCAAGTATTATCTCAGCAGGAACCACACTTACATGATGACTAATACAAAGGGAGTCTCTGAATCTCTCAGTACATCAAACTTTGCTTTCTCTAACATAAGCAGATAGTGAACTTGCATTTTTTCCCCAACAAGTCAACAGCACGTTGTACCTAGCTGCTCTAGATAAATGGCCAGTCCCTGACATTTACTTATACTGCATTTATTTGAGCATCCTGGCAGTCCCTGCTCTTGTTGATGAGAAGAGATATTTGCAATAATGGCAAAGAACTTCAGAAAGCTTATAAAAAAAAAATTCATCTCATAGAAGGGAGAAAAGTAAAATTTCCTCCCAATACACTTTTGGTGACTGCACACATCTTAAAGAAGGTGAGTGAGCTTACAAAAAACCCCACAAATCCAGACTGTCATGTAGTCCAGGTACAAGCATAACATCCAGAATAAATACACTATCCAGAAATGCAAGCTGTTCAGGAATTCCCTAAGACGTCACGATCTGACAGAAAAATCCTGCTTTCAACCACAGGAAGTTAACCTGGCAAAGAAAAGCAAAGCATTACACTCACAGGCAGACACAAAAGAAGAAGGAATAAAAGCTTAGAACTGGCACATGTCCTCAGCACCTCTTGTCATCACCACCTGGAAGCAACACTAATGTGCTTCTCAGGAACACACTTTTTATGGGATTCCAGACTCAGCACAGATGCAAGAATAAGCATGCTTCACAGTTAGAAATGCAAAAGGTCCATCTCAAACTAAGGTTGAGTGCAGTTCTGAACAGTCACTGTAATAAAGGGACCAGAAATTAAGTTTATTTCAAATATTACAATCAGTAAGAAAAATCCTGGGAAGAACACACAGAATGCCATACGGAGTTTAGGATTAGCTTCACCTCCAGACTCTCAACATATACTTGGGTTACACTTAAACAATCACTCCTGAAACTACAAAACCAGAAAATGTTGGGGGAAGTGGAGAAAGATGGGTTGTGAGAAAAATAGTAGTCAGAATACACACTACAGTCTTGTGTTCTACTTCTCTAATCAATACAGATTTCCAGTTTCTTTCAGGTGATCACAAAGTAAGTCTTTCATTTAAAATCCAAGAGACCCAAACAGAAAAAGAGGTCTGTGCTTCACTTATTACATGATAAAAGCTAACAAACAAAAGGATGTGAGGAAAAAACAGACGAAAGCCACCTTCTAAGCAGATTTTTTCCATCACTCACAGATCAGAAAGCATAAACAAACTACAAAAAAGCTATGCATGATAATACACCACATTTCATATATTACTACAAGCTTCAGTATATCAAACAAACATGCATCTTTATAAAAATGTGTGTGCATACACACAAAAATATATATACGTACACTATATATGTGTATATAATATATCCCTATAGACAGTGGCAGCAGTGGTATTTCTGTGCTAGTTTACATTGGTATTATTTGCCTGAAAGTATATGCATATTTCCTCTTTTCTTGTTCTTCAATAAATGACTTCTGGATAGTAAATAAGACAAGTGTACATTTACTTGCATATACCCTAGCAGGTGCACATACCTGCTGATTTCTGTAGAAGCTTACCTGTTATATTATTCAGCACTTCTTTTAGGTGGCTAAAGCTATGCAGCAGGGGATCCCTTTCTTCATCCTATAGGTTATATATAGGAAGTAAGTAATTAATGAGGCAAACATATTCCTGAAGACAAATCATAATAATGGGTCTGTTAAAGACCTCACCATCACATTCACAGAAGTGCTGTGGTTTGAGTTTATCACTCTCAGCATGTTTACACCATCAAATCCTAGAAAAGCATTTTTGTTTTCCTGCCAGTCCTCCCCAATATCATACAGCTCAAATGTCAAAGCATAGGTCCAAGACTGAGCATTCTGGTTTGGTTTTATTGTCCTTAGAAGTATTTCTGATTAGCCTGCTGCTGTTCAATAAATTTCACTGCAAATCTAACTCATACCATATTGAAATGGCTCATCTGGATTTGCTATAATGTTAATCTATGCAGATTGTAATGGGAACAGAAATACAATGACATTTTATGCTATTAAAATAACTTGAAGAAAGAATCACAGTGCAATATTTATATGAATTAGCTGCATCCTTTAGCCTTAGTCTATCTTTATGACATTAAAGTAAGGAGGAGCAGCAGTTTCTCCAAGCTGAGTGCAGCCGCACCCACACCTCGAACGGAGAAGCGGCGAGCTCTAACGAAGAATGCCTGCTAGAAAGAGAAAGGGCCCTGCCCTTCCACAAACTGAAACCACTTGTGCTGGATGACAGCCATCTGCTACTCATGTGACATTCCAAAGTGCACCACTGGTACAGAGTGCCACATCCACACATTTACACTGTGGCAGCCATAAACCCACCAAAGCATGGCTGGACTTGGATACACTGCATTTATGGTTTTTACCAAAGCAGGTCTGAAACTATTGATAGGTTTTAGTCAGGAATACAGATAGCAGCAACAAAATAGAGCTGAAAACAGATACTATGCCATATCAAAAATTTAAAAATACTCTATACATAATTACTTCCCCAATTTTTATTTCATGGCTTTCGTGATGAAGACCATCTTCTCCAAGAGGGTACAAAAGATACATAAAAACATTGTGCTAAATAAAATAACACCATAAATGCAAATTGCATTACATCCCTGGTGACAGAAGTATAAATGAGATGATTCCCACACAGAACACAATGTAGGGTTTTCATATTTACAGGAGAAGAAGGCAGAAGACTTCCAGCTTTGTAGCCTTTGCAGTCACTGGCACATGAGAAGTCCAAAACAATGTAAACAATGCAGAAAGTTATTCCAACTTTACTTACAAAAGTACTATAAGAAGTGCTACAAAAACTGTGGTAGTTTTCCAGAACTGGGTGGTTTCTGCCATAGGTGTTTCTACCTGCTGCTACAGATGGCAACAATTCAAGGTAACTTACCAGATGTGTGTGAGTGCTCCATCGGGCATTACGCTTTATGGCTCCCACCACTGCGTTGATTTCACCTTGTACAATGTAAATGTTCTTATCCACCATCCTGACAATTCTGAAAATAAAGGTAATTCAAATTAATCTCTAGCCTCTCAGAGTAATTGTCTGCCTCAGATGAAACAAAGCCGACTCTAACCAAGAGAAGGCCTGCAGTGATGCAAGAAACCCTTTCAGATTTGTTTTGTGCCTGCACAAAATACAAGGTATTACATGTACCAAATGCAAGTATTTCATCAAAAGAAGACACTTTTCCATAGTGTGTTTTCAAAACCATGAGAGCAGACAGTTAGTTCTAAGAGCATCTTTATAATGCAAGAGATCACTTTGCCAAGGCACATTCCTCATTTTTCCAGTCTATGTAAGTTCACAGAAAGATAAAGTGTTGGGGTACCAGGACAGACATCCATGGCAATGCAATAACACATGCATCTCCAGCACTTATGCAAATTCCTGCAGCCCTACACGGAACAGAAAGCTAACCTTGTACTCTCTTAAAAAAGGATCAGTGGGTTGAATAAGCTGGCCAGAGAAAACCTCTTTGGGACTTCAAACGTTGACAAAATAAAGTAATTTGCAACAGATGTTGATTTCACACTTGGTTCACAAAACAAAGCTTTCAAGAAAGCAGGAAAGTAAAAAAGATGTGAGTAAAACCCCACAAAGAAATGAGCAAAACTAGAGATAAAATTGGAAGGAACACAGGGAGAAAAAGTAAGAAAGCTAAAGGCAGACACTCTCCTGAAGTCTGAGGTCTTTCAGGGAAAAAAGCTGATGCACCCAGAAAGAGGCAGAAGAGGGGGAAGGAAATTAAAAGCAAGAAAGATTTGTAATAGTTTGAGAAAAAGAAAAGAAGAGTGAACCACTACGGGACTGTTCTCTATATATCAGCTGTAGCCCAGATACAGTCAAGCATCAAGAAATAAGAATGAAGGGGAGTGAACAGACACAAATGTTTATAAATAAGAAACATGACTTATAAAGAGGCTAAAGAGTCACATGATACCCTGTCTGTAAATGAGAAGGATTTAGTGACATGGTAGCCAAATAATGAGACTTTTTCAGAAGAATGGAAGGAAAATGAGGACTCCAGCTTGAAATCACAACAGGTCATCCATAGGGAAGCAGAAGATTGGAAACAGGTGAAACACTGATCGTAACACTTGAAATCTGAAAAGCTCATTTAAAGGACTCAGCTGGGAAGGGGAAGCAGGGGGTAATAAAGCACAGAGAGTATGAGGACTTTAGCCCACATAACAAAAGCAAAGCTGGAAGGAAATGGTTTTGGTGGATTACTCAGAACTGCAGGAAGATCACCACAGAAATTTCACAATATTCATCCTGGATCTGTCAGGCTTCATGTTAATTAACATGTCTGAATTATCAACAATGCTTCAAATACACAAATATCCTCTGAATGAAAGAGACTGATTTGCTTCAGGACTCCATAAATAATGGAAAGAAAGCAAAGTATTATAAAAAGATACCTCATCAAACGATGGCATCAGATTTGTTGCTTCATTTTTTCAGGTGTTTGCAATACCTTATGGTATGCAATACCTTAATCTTATGGCAAAATTGTTTATTTCATTAAATGAATTATACATAATGGTATTCTCAGGTGTAAGACAGTAATTTAAGGGCAAAGACCAAAGTATTTTGTAAGAACAGTCATGACAGACAAATAGTGCTTCCAAGTAATTTGCTTGTGCCCTGAAGAACAAAGGTTTATATCCTTCCTCCACAGCTGTTTATAACAGAACCACCAATACACTTCCTACTCATGTGGCTAATGCTTGAGAGATGTTCCCATCCTCAATAGTAAATTATTTCATACATTATTCATATTATTGCATTGAAATACCATTGATCACAATTTTTCTATTTCACTTTGTTGTCCTTGTTTTAGTACAAGGCATGAATGGGAGATTTCTCCTTCATGTAAAATTCCTTATTTATTTTTTTCTTTCAGTAATTCCATTATTTTCTATATTTTTACATCGGCAGTTTCAGGGCTCAAAATTCTAGTCCAGGGGAGTACTTCTGAGGAAATGCTTTATACATTCATATTTGTCAAACCTAAGTTTTTCCTGTCTTCACTGTTTCAAAACAGTATTGAATATGTAAACTGTGCAGCACCATTCCAGGCATTTAGCAAACTGAAATGGAAATATTATTTCAAAAAGTATGTTTAATACCAGACAGACATATTACAACCCTTGCACATATACCGATACTCAATAGTTTTGACAGTATTAAAAGTGATGCCAGAGCTTAAATGCTGTTCTGCATACTACTGAATCTGCTTGTAAGACTATTTCTTCTCCTCTATTTTAACATAAAATAATTAAATTAGAAGTTTGTTAAACTCTGTCCCTCCCGAATGTAGAAGACTTAAAACGCCCAGCTAACTGCAAGTGGCAAAATATGAAGAAAATAGACAAAAACCTCCAATACACACCTTTTCCTTTTCACCTGATCCTTTCAAGCAAGGGTGCAAAAGCTCCTTGTTACTTGTCAGAGCTCTCCTGACATATGAAAACCTTGCAAAATTTAGGGCAGTATTTCATTGCTAACTGTCTGAGAAGACTCAATGAAAATGCACTCCTTTCCTCATTGCAGATTCTATTCAATATAACTTTATTCAAAAGTACAAAAATTCACTTTATGCACGCCAACAAACTCACTTGACCAGTGCAACTGAAACAACCTATCATGCTGGGGATGCAAATTCACACTCAGACTCTGAACATCGGAGAGCTCACTTCCCCACCAACACTGGGTAGAGATGGAGGGAAATACTGCTTTATATTTAAGCTTGTAGCTAACCAAGCAATAGCATTCCAAAGTAAACACACATTCCAAAGTAAACCATAAAGCCAAAGGACCTCTGCAACTTCATGCTGGAGAAGGAAACAAAATAACTATGGAGTGAGCAGGAAAGACAACTGTTTTCAGAGAGATGCACATTGTAAGCTAAGCCCACCAGAAGAATCATCCATCCCTGTAAAAATTTAAATTTGAAATTTTATTTCGAGTGATGGATATAGCTTCACTAAACTCCAAACTTCCCAAAGGCTACCCCTTATAAATGATTAGGTAACTTCTGTATGTGTTCCTTCAACTTTAGCATCACCACAAGCAACAACTGATCACGCTTTAGAGCTCAGTATAGATGTCCTGAATTGGAAGAAGTTTTAAGATTGAAATGAATGCTGTGAAGCAGCAGAAAAAAGAAGTTACACGATTTACCAGACCAGCACTGAATGATAACTGGGTTTACAAGAGCAGGGTGGGAGTCAAGCAAAACCACTAGACATTTGTTCAACTTAGAGAAGAAAAAAATGTTAACACGAATTCAGGCTTAATGTTACAAAGGTATGGTCTGAAGAATGGGATATTGTAGAAGCATTGAACAGGTTAACAGAACTAATACTGAAGATCATGAAAAAATTTGAAACAACCACCCTAGAAAAAGCTTTGTTTCAATACCTCTTGATCTCAAATCAAGAATAAATGCCTTTCTTGCAAGCAATCTTTAATCAAGCACAAGAAGATAGTGGACTCAATACAGAAACAAATGGATTCAGTTCTGTGGTCTTAAGTTAGGGAAAAGAAAAAAACAAAGCAAGGTACCTACTAAATTTCAAATGCTTTTTAGCTCCTTAATCCTTCAGTTACTTAAACTGAAGGGTTACATAAACTCCTGTTTCTTTGTCAAGACAGATTCATATGCCTGCTTAAAACTGCAGACTAGTCCTCAGATATGCTCCTGCACAGAAGTTCAACAGGCAGCACCGTGAAAATGACAGCTCCAAACCCAGGCAACGTGGTGCCCAGGCCACCACAAGAAGAAGGGAGGCTGTTGACTTTTGCAGCCTCACTGCATTGGGAACACTAAGTGGGAAAAGGTTGATGCCTAATCATGTCATAAAAGAACAAAAGTTCATATTCACAACCTTGTCAAAACCTTCAACAGTGTTGTATGGATAATAATTATCACTATTCTGAGACTTCTGTAATAGCATCACATGTAGAATCTTCATATAAATACACTGACAAGATTTACACCTACAAATGTTATTTCTCACATGCACTGAACACTCAATTTCTCAACCTCGGAACGTGTTACCCCTATATATCCCAACAGATAGGAAACCAAATTATTCCTAGCATTACCACTCCCTCTTCCGCAGCAAAATGTCTGCAATTCTTCTGGAAACAAGCAAGAGTTTGCATCAGAAGCAACAAGTCTGGCAGACTTCCATAAAGTCACTTCTTCCGATCATTAACTTTAGCCTTCAGCCATGGCACCCCACCGTGACACTACTCCAATAAACAGGAGTTCTGAAAAACAACATAACCACAACATAGAAAGGTAATATTTCAAAGTAAGCTTCTGTTGACCTAAATTTTTACTGTTTATGACACTGCAGGAATAATCTAGATACCCTCTGACCTAGATTTGGCCACCAGAGTCCTGATACAATACACTGCTACCAAAACAGAACACACAACCATGAATCACAAACAGCTCCTGACAAATCTCACAGCCAGCTACGTTTCCCAGAAGCCCAATGGCAATCAGAAAGCTCCTTTTCTTCCTCCTAAACCTCACATGGAAGGTACATGAACCTCTGTAGAGAAATTTAACTTGCTTGGGTTTTTCAAGCAGTAACTGTTCTGCAAAAAGCATCACAGAGAGCAAAAGTTCAGAGAATTCAGGATGTTTCTCCAAGGGCTCCTAATGCCTGGACAAAAGTGACATGAAGTAATAATTCATAAGTATGGAAATGAACTGTGAAGTCCTGGGCATTTAATGCAATTCTGCATTTAAGAATGCTCTTTAAAAGATAAGCAGCCGCAACATGGTAGGGGTGGAACATCAGAAAGGAAGAGAGGCACAAGCTTCTCTGCAAGCCTCCACATTCAGCTGCAACAGTGAGATTGGGCCTGGAATCAAGAAGAAACAGGCAAGTCGCATTTACCTGCCAAAACTGCATAATGAAAATGAAACCTAAGGTAATTATGGTGAGGGGCATTTTCTTTCTTCCAATTATTTCATACTGTTGAAACTACGAAACATGCCACCGGATGAACTCATAACAGAAACGCTAAGTGGGCTCCGAGCTTTCCCCTGCAACAGCCATGGAGCTGACCATATGCCAGGAAAAGCCTGTCGCCACTGATTTCAAGCAGCAAGCCACCTGTGCAGGTGCAGCGCCCACCCTGCAGCTCCCTCTGGCCCGGCCCCGAGCCCTGACCTCGCTTTTCCCCGACGCCCGCAGCCCGCGGCGCTCGTTGCCAGACGGGCCCGTGCGCCCTCCGCCCCGTGGGCACCGTCACGCGTGTCAGTCCCGGCCGGCCGGAGACACCCGCGCCCGGCCCCCGGGGCTGCCCCGGTCCCGTCCCCGCCCCGCGCTGGTCCCGCAAGGTTCCCCCGCCGC
>VZSE01005851.1:512278-625556 GCA_013398275.1 Promerops cafer | reverse complement strand
CCCCCGCCTCCTCCCCGCTGGGGTTAGGCAGCTCGGAGCAGCAGTACCTTGGCCGGAGCTCCCGGGGTTCCGCACCCCTTCCCCGCCCGGCCCGCCGGGTTACTAGGCGCAGAGCTCGACTCCGCACGGGAGCCGCAGAGGAGCACGCTGCTTCAGGACGCCGGTGACCCGCAGAGCCTGGAAGTGAGCCCCTGGCCGCCGCACCCGTCTGATGCTTCGAGCTGGCAGTGCAGGAATCAAAACTTATCCCTCATCTCCTCCCCGTTCTTTCACCTGGGAGGGAAGCAGACTTCCGACTGACGGGCGCACGATCCGTCCACTTTCTGAGTGGAGTCCAGTGCTGAAAGCAAAAAGAGGAATCTGGCGTCCCCCAGACAAACTTGTGGGTCTTCCACACATGGCCCGTGGCCTGGAAGACAGGATGCTAGGCATGAAATGGCTGTCTCCCATCGGCAATTTAGGGACATGCTAAAAGCAACTGCTCAGGAAGGTGTCTTTCGGAGTCTCACCTCTGTTCCTGTCCCATCTTCCAAAGACCGGGAAAGGACCACTTTTTGGTGATGGGATCAGTGTCTCCCTGGCTCCCGGCACTACGTCCTAGCCCCTCAGCCTGCCGGTGAGCTCAAGGGGATAGGTGTTTGTGCAGGCTTTGATGGTGCCTTGCTTGTGAGGGACAAAAGGCTGCCTGCTGGCTCCGGAGGGAATGTCCAATCATGGCAGCTGCTTTCAGTTTTCACAAATGTCTGCTGAAGAAGAGCAGAGTTTGATTTTAATTTTTTAAAATTATTTTTCATTATTACATTGTCACACCATGCCCAGTACTCCTCATAAGGAACCTCACAGAGAGACATCTTTCCATGCCAGCCTGGAGAGGGATCTGGGCAAGGGCGGTGTTTTTTCTGCTCTTACTGTAGTTCCTGGGTTTGCCTGACCTGCAGCCCAGATTCTGCCCATGTAAGCCCACCTATATTCCTGTCCAAGGCACTGGTTTAGAAACCAATATTAATCTATGTCAGAGAAACTGTTGCAAGCCTCAATTAATATCTATTACATTTCTATAAGGGCTTAATTCAGGCAATTAATAGATCAGCAAATTGTGACTGGATTGCAAAAGTATTGGTTAATGTTCCCTACGGAGAGCTGGCAAAAAAAAAATTGTATCTTCTCTCTGTCTGATGCTACCCAAAACCTTGAGATTGAGAGGTGAGGCTGACTTTGGAGACTGCCAAAAAGAAAAAGCCAGAAACCTGATCTAGGAGACCGCTCCAAAAGGAAGATGAGATGAGCAGGGAACATGAGGTCTGTCTCGTGACCTGGCACATGTGCCCTGGCCTTGGGGACAGGGGAGGTACCTGGGTCTGGGAACAAAGTCCCAGATGGGGAGAACTGCTGGTTTCAAGCTGTGCGCCCTGCATCAGGAAGGCAATGGGATGAGACTGTGGTGCCATGGAGGGAGGAGGGTCAGAAACAGGAGGCTGCAGCGTCTCTGAGCAGGCTCAGCTATTTATCTGGCTGTTTAAAAATGGGAGATTGCTATTTACTTAGGGCCTGATGGCAGAGGGGCCAAAGCTCCCCCTCTTGCTGTGGACCACTGGGGCTGAGGGCATTAGGCTGTGCCAAGGCTGGGCATTTGCTGTTGGCTGGGAACAGTCTCTACCAGCTGGTATCAAAGTTCGTGCTGAGGCTGTTGGAAAAACCCTTTATTGTCAACACCCAGCTGAAATAGGCTGGGTTTTCGGACGGCTGGAGAAGGAATATTTCTGAGGCCAGTCCGCCACACTTCCCTTCCTCTTCTTTGTGTGCTGCTCCCCCTCACCAGCACCCCTGCCCTCCTCCCGCCTCACCTCTGAATATTAATGCCTCTGGCAGATTGGATAATAATGTGACTGGGAATTGAATGAAGCTGGTTATTAGCTCTGGGCTTCCTTGGGGCATTTAAGGGAGTCCACAGGCTGATCCTGGAAGCTTGGCAGCACAAGGGACTCGGACCAGACTCGGCAAAGAGGGGGGTCACTTCTGTGGGAAAGGATTTGCTTGAATCCTCATCTCCCTCTGACCCCAGAGGAGGACAGGTATGGCAGCCTAGCCAGAGCAATTCATGTGGGATGGTTAGCAATAGATCTGTCGGGTTTTGACAAAAAAAAATTAAATATTAGAAGTTTTTTTTTCAGGAAAGACCTAGGAGATCTAGCTGGGCAGAAACTAAGAGACATTTCTGTTATTAGGCTTTAAAAAGAGGTGGGGAGTGAGCAAGGGAGGTCCCTCTCTTCCCTTCCCATCACTGTCAGAGTATTACCAAGCAGATTCAGGAAGAGAGCCAATCCTCTACCCCTAAACAGGAAATTTCCCAATGATTTGCAGGGTGTAGGTTCATCTTTGGAACACTCATTTCTGAAGAGCTGAACCGTATGATCACTCTCCTCAGGAGCCTCCTAGCTTTTCTATACGTAGACCTCTAGATGCTTTGGCATGAAGGGAAATATCCCTGTTGAGCAGAGGAGAAACTGAGCCCTGGCAGAATTTCCTGATCTGAGTCAGAAATACAGCCTCTGTCCCTTGACCCTCAATCTGATGCTCTTTGCTATCTCCTAAACCACAGCTCCACCAGAAAATAAACATTTACACCCTTTTGAATAGTGCAAACGAGGAGGGAAACCAGACCTGGATTTGCAGAAACTGATATTGGTTTTGTCCCTCTGATTTTTCAACTATTCAAAATGTTCTGAAATGCATTAATGGGACTATAGTTACTGGGCATCTTAGCAGATCCCCAGCTTGGGGGAACTGGGTTCTGTGTGCACTAAATTAACCCCTAAAAATCATCATCAGAGCAACTGTGATTGAGACACCTGTTTGTAAACCCCTATCAAACAAGTTCACAATCCCAAATCTGAGAGCCTACGAAATTCTTCTGTTGGGAGGATATAACACATATGCCACTCTGAATCACATAGCACTGGTCCTATAGGCTATTCTTTTCAAATAAATACATTAAATTACTACTTGGGGAGCTTCAATGTTGTGGCACAGGCTGGAAGGCTCAGCACCTGCCAAGCTCTCGGCAAAAACTGAAAAAGTACAAAGATGGAATGAAACAAATGACTAGAGGTTTGCAGAGTTACTTCCACCTCTCTCTCTTCTCTCTCTCTTTCCATTCCTTCTTCCCCTCAACCTTATTTAAAACAGAGGCAGCCTTCCCACCACCCATTGCCTTTTCTCCCCTTTGCAATGCTGCCATTTATATGAATCTAATTTTCTTTTAAAAAAGCTGATTATAAATGACCATTGTGAAACATGAGGATTTAACGGTAAATCAAGTTGACCTGTCTGCGTGTGGACATTTTTATTTACTCCTTTTTTTGAAAAGCAAATAAACATAGAATCCCTCCCACATAAAGCAGCTCCCCACTTAGATTTGAACACAGTTTAAAAGAAATCTCTTTTGTTTTAGCCATTTTTATTTCCTGTTTGTTTCTGAGCTTAGACTTGACAATGAAAACCACATGAAATTCCCTGTTTGTTCCATCAGTTTTATTTTTGGTGCCACAAATCCCAACTTCCAGTTCTATGAGTTCGTTTTGGGTTTGTTTTTTTGTTTGTTTGTTTGTTTTCTTTGCATTTATTTCAAGGCTGTTTTTTAAAAAAGTAAAAAAATAAATAAGACTTTTTAGAGGACTGGATGTACTATGATAATTTTAAAAAATTAGACTGTTATGGCAAATTAATCGAGCTATAAAGGTCAGCCTCTGTATTAATCCATACCTAAGCAGAGAGAAATAACAAAGCGATGAAAAATATGGACTTTCTTTTCCCATTTAAAAGGGTTTCACAGCTTACTTTGTGTTGGGTGGGTTTTAATAACAGTGCCCCAGTGCCTGAGCTCAGATATGCCCGAGTCGCAGACCAGGGTGGGAGGCTGCAGAGCCATTCCCTGGCCCTGGAGCTGCAGCAGAGGTTGCACTCAGGGTGACAGGGTCTGGGCGGGCAGAGGCATTTTTGGCTGTACAGCCCCGTCCCGGAGCAGGCTGGCCCCTGGACGGGACGTGGTGTGACCCAGGCAGCAGCGTAGTGAGCTGGCTCACATCCTTCTGCCCCATCCCTTTTCTCTCCGAGCCGCTTTGATGGGATCGCCCGAGGGCCAGACTGGCTGAGTAATTAGGGCTCTGCAGCTTCCTCTCCTACCCACCCAAACTGCCTACCTCCCAGGGCTCCGCATGGGATGCGGCCCCGAGCAGATGGAAAAACTGAGGATTTGGCGGGGCGGGGGGGAGGTGGAGTAGGGGTGGAGAGAAAAAAAAGAAAAAAAGAGGCAGACTTTGTACACAGTCCTTAGGCAGCACACTCCCACTTTCAGGATTCCCAAAGTTAAACCTCTTGGTTTTGCTTTTGCAATGACTGTTGTGCCCTGGTTTTAGGGGCACCAGACATTTTGCTACGGCCTCGAGTGCAGGGCCTCGACATTTGCCAGGACCTCTGGGCGAGAGGCTCCGGGAGAAGGGCTGCTAGCCCTCTCTGCTTATCCGCCCGCTCTTCCCCCTCCTCGCCCCAGATACGCGCAATGCTCGCGGCCGGCGTGCGACGGGAAACCCGGGCGATCCGCGGGCCCGATCCTGCCGGCACAGGCCGCGTGCGAAGCACTGCGGGATCGGCCCCGGCAGTGTTTGCTAATTGCCTCCCTCGGCCCCTTCAAACAGTGTCTGGGTAAACAGGCTGACCTTCAGGGCATGTTGCAAGGTCCATAAAGATGGAGTGTGGAGAGGGAGCAAGCTCCAGCATCCCTCCCGGAGCCACCCTCCTCCTGCCCCAGCCCTACCAGCTGCAGTATCACAAGGAAGAGGGGAGGGATACTGTGAGCTGAGATCATCCACTTGTTTTATTCTTCATTCTGCAAGGATCTTCCTGCCAGAGAGCTTTAAAAAGTTTAAATACAATTTACTTGAGGGGGGGGGAAAAAGAAAAATAATCAGGAAACTTTACAGCCAAGCACAGCAGACATTGGCTCCCTCCAGCACTGCGGGTTTGCGCTGAGACAACACATCCCTCGGAGAAAGCCAGCAGTTTCTGGGTCTTGTTTCCTTAACCAGCAGAGCTGCTCGTTGGCCATGGTGGTTGGTGGGGCCATCACAGAACTCCTGGCAGTTACCCCTTTTCCCTTTGCAGCTCTGCAACCCACTGAGCTCTGACAGGTTGTTTTAAAACAACAATCTTGTAACAGCCCTCCCCCCAAAAAAGCTTCTTTCTAGCTGCTGGTTTTGCTGAGCTCTGTCATAGAACTAATATTTATGATCAAGTTGAAGTTCTCCAGAAAGAATTTCCAGAAGTGGTGAGGAGTGGCAGACACTGGCAGCTCTAGCAGTACATGGAAGTCAGACAGCCATAGCAGTGTGACATGCTGGTGGCAGGGCATCCATCCCAGCCTTCAACCCCCTGCATTACCCACTTGATGAGGAACTTTCCTGAGCATGTTTACTAATTGTGAGAATCATTTACATCTTCGATAACATCTGATTTATCCACTGCCCTTCATCTGCATACAAATCTCCTAACAGCAGCTGGAGCCACAGAGCTATCTGGGCCTCCCTAAAATGAGCCAACTTTACAGCAACAGAGATACAGAAATGACCCTGCTCAGCTTCTGCAAGCACAGCCCCCATAGGAATCAGGCCAGTTTCCTTTGACTGCCAGAATAATTAGTCAAATTTATACAATCGCCCAACTAAATACAGCAACACATACCGATCTGCTGATGCCAGGCCCTGGTGGCCTTTGCTGCTGCATGAGCAGCGCGTGTTCGGCCGAGCTGCAGACAGGCTGCCTGCACCTCTCATTCCTGCTTGGGATCCTGGCTTGCAACTGTCTCATCTTGCTCCTGGCTGCGCAAGAGCAGACCACGATGCCCTGTACACTGTGGCTGTGCAGCTATTTCTCTCATGCAGACGCAGGCAGATCCCTCAGTAGTGGCACAAGTTGCTTTGGAGCCAGCCTGACAGGGCTGCAAAGGCAGGTGGGGATGAACAGAATCAGTATGTTCTGGCCAGGCCGGTGCTGGCATTCCACTTTAGCAGATCCTTTATTTCAGTTGCAAGATTTTCCCAGGCAGAATTTCTTACTGAAATCAGTCCTTTTTCTCCCTTCCCCGGAACAAAGGGATTAATTTCCCTAAAGGACTTTTCTTCTCCCGTAACTGCAGACCGTGCTCTCACTCCTAGCACTCCTGCATGGTGGATCCACATCATGCCAGGAACTTTGTGCAATCGAAAGTTGTTTGGGCAAAACTGAGTATTTGCTGATTTATTTTGTTCCAGATGCCTAACAAACAAAGTAAGCCATAACAAAGCGTAGCCTTATTAGTATAACTGCACAGTCTGTCAGAATGAAAATCCCAGTCCTGGTTGATAGATCCAAGGTGCCAAACACCCCACTGAGGCATAGCATCCAAGGGACACTGGAAACACAACTGGACACAGTGAGACCTGAAGCACAATGCTTACAAGAATGCAATAACTATGAATGTTTAGTTTAGGGAAAAAAACAACTTTGCAGAAAGTCTGGCAGGGCTTTTCTTTTGTGCTAAGATTGGCAATTTGCTTCCAAATTTTGTGTGCCATTTCAGAAACTATCCAGGTACGCTAAGGGTAGCACTGAGGTCCAAAGGCACTATTGTAAAAAACCTGCTTTAAGCCAAGCCCAAGCACATTACCCTGCCTCTGCAGAAGCCAGTGCTTCAGCTTGGCAGGGTCTGCACCAGTCTGGGGGATTGCAGACACACCTGTTGTGGGGAACGACGCGCTGTGTGTGGGGCATGGTGACATCAGGGCGCTTCCACAGCACAGGGGCACAGTGCAGCCCATCAAATAAGCGAACGGGACACATTCCATTGTGGGCTTTTTTTGCTGTGGACATGGGTATGGAGCTGTCAATCCTTGGGACATTTCCATTGTGATAATCCTCTGGAATACAGGCAGTTTATTAACCCTCTGCCACCCAGAGCAGAGGTTTCAGCCACCATCCTCCTCTGCAGCTGGAGGTTCATGTCAAAGTGAGGGAAGCAAGTGGCCTGATCCCATCTTGCAGGCTGCCTCCAGCCCCCAGGAAATGCATTAGGCAGCGTCCAGCATGGTTGGGCATTTTCCTTGCACCTCCTATCAGAGGATCTGAAAGCTCTTAAAAGAATTTTGCTTCATTACCTCCACCAGCTCAGATACGCTCATTTACATGATTTCTGAGATGAAGGATACAATCCCAGAACAGTCAAATAGTTTTACCTACATCATAAGACTAGTCAGTGGCAGCACCTTACCTCCTCACCCTCTTCCCACCGCACATTGTTGGGAACTTCTCCTTAGAGCCATGCACAAAAAGAGAAATAACTTGGACCCCCCTCGTCAGAGACCTGCCAGCTCTCAGGTCCTTGCTGCCGGCTGTGGCTAGGAAGCCTGGCAGCAAGAGCCTGGGCTACTGCAGTTCCATGGCACCATGCACGGCTCTCACTGCTCTGCAGCCCAATCCATGTGTGGGGCAGTGCCAGACAACTCGCTCTGTCAACGAAGCCACAAAGTGCCTCAGGGAGCTTTGGCAATTCCTACTGATGAGAGGAGTAAAACCGCCTTAGCCGTGTTCCAGGCTTCAAAGCAGCACACACCCCTGTGAAGCCATCCTCAGGAGCTCAGGGGTTAGGGCCCAGCTGTAGGGACTAAATCGAGAAAAAAAGTTTATTATAACCTGTGACTCAGCCCTTGCTGGAGGTCAATGATCCACTTCTGAGTGTGCACCCGAAACCACTGCTCAGGCAGCCTGAGGCTGTGCACAGCCTGATGTTTTTGGAGGCAGGCAGCTTGCTCTCCTGTCCCATAACGGCCCTGTGCTCCGGGTCACCAGTTGGCTGCTGCTGTTTATCTTCCAGTGATTAATGGTTGCTCTTGGTTCCTGCTGCAATTCCATTAAGATTAGAAATTTAAAGCTACACTGAGATGTTTAGCAGTGGGTGACCTTGGTCTCCCCATAGTTATATTCCTACAGTCTCAAGGAAACAAATATTAACTCATTTTGCACCCCATCCTTCTTGTTTTCTAGCAGTGGGGAAAGAGCCCCTCACAGGCAGCACTTTTGTTGGCCAGCAAAGAGAATCTGACTTTTGGTTGCTGCACGATTCATGTGCTGTGCTGATGTGGCACTTGTAATTCCAGCCACAGGCACTCTGATGGCACCATTGCCTGAACAAACACATGTATCCAGAGAACAAAATGCTCTTCCTTGAGGGAACAGGCACACTCTCAATCACTTCCTCTTTGACAAGGAGCAGAGGGAGAGGCAGGGGCTGTTCCATCTTACCTCAGCCCCTCACGGGGACCAAAGTACAGAGGCAGATCATCTTCCTGAAAATGTACATTTAAATAGAATCCCAAATGTTTGTCTTTCCTAAAAGTAAGCTGGCTCACAGGGAACATGAGCATGGGAGGAGTGAAGCAATCAGCAGTAGTTTGACTTCTTCGATTGATGGAGCAGGAAGAGACAGCTCTGACCCTAAGAATATAGTGTAACATCATATCTTCACCTCAGGGGATGCAAGAATGAAAGGACACTTCCCCCTAAATGATTGCGGAGCACCTTTCAGCCCTAGGGGTAACTCTGAACTCTTTGTGGAGATCAGCAATTCCAAGCAGAAGATTCAGCTACTCTGGCCCTGGCTGGAGGCAGGAAACTCCCAGAACCACAGGGCTATGCTGATCTGCTTGAGAGAGGCCAGCTTAGGGCTTCCCTCCTGGGGTCATCAGTGGTCCTTGTGCTGCTATTTTGGAACCTGAAGCATCAGGTCCTTGCTGAAGCACCCCTGCATGCCCATGGGAAGTCAAATAACATCAAAACAATGCAAGAGACAGCTTTTCACTCCCAGATCAACCTGCCAAAGCAGGTCCAGCAGGAAGCCTGCTCTCCAATGGCAGTGCAGAGTCGGGCAGCACACACTAGTCAGTCTCTAGGCGGCTCTCAACAGGCAAGACCCACATCACAAAAGCCACCCCAATAATTAGCCTTACTTTGCTTGAAATCAGCCTTTATGTTTCCCTCCCACCCCTTCAAAAAAAAAAAAAAACAAACAACCAGAAAGAAGCAAAAGCCTCTTTGCCCCCAGGTGATGGAGCAGTGTGTTACTGAGAGCCAGGAGACGGGTCACAGGGACCCTTGTTTCTCTTTTCAGGTAAACAAGGTTGCCCTCCTCACGAAGGAGTGTTCTCCTTTTGCTACCTAAATGGCCCCGGCTTGGGCAGTCGGGAACTGACACAGAAATAGAAAGGGGGTACCTTTGAAAAGAGAAAAGGCCTAGAGTCAGGATTGCTCTTCCCCTGCCCACCACCATGCCCATGGAGCAGGGATGGCAATTCCCTATCTGGCTGGAGGGTCTTGCACAGGTGGCCACAGCATGTTCACATGGGCACCAAGGAGAGGACACATATGGGTAGTGACTGGAAGAAGAGATGTGTTTGTTACAGGTTTGGGAACCTTTACCTCAGGGGCAATAACACATCGATGGAAGGGTTACGGGTGCTGGAGCACACTGGGAGCCATTGCTAGTTTTACAAAACTGAAGCCTCAGAGCAAGACTGGCTGCATGTTGCTACAGGAGCTGTCCCTAAAAAAAAAACGTTCTTTTATGTTAAAAGAAAGTGAGATGACGAGTCAGATGAAGATGGTAAATTTGATTTTATCAGAAGATACTTTTGAGTTGCCAATTTCACTGATTCATTGAGACCGAGCAAACAACTTAGTAGAAATGCCATGAAGGTTTAGCGTTGACTTTTTTAATGTCTCTGCCTACAGCAAGATCTAGCCAACGTGGATGAAAGCTCCTTTTTTTAAATCCAAAAGGGCTGTATAATCTAGAAGAATACCTTACAGCCTTCTGTGTCATTAGCATGGGGTTGCCTTTGGGCAAATACATTGGTACAGAGCTCACGTGCAGTCACCATTGCAGACTTTTCCTGCTTTTATAATCATGCTGAGCAGATCCCTCTCTCCCCTTGCTTTTGCTTCTCCATGACCTGCTCAGAGCAAACTGAGATGGCATTCCTTGATGCCACCACATATGGCACATGCAGTAGGTTAGGCAATTACATATATACATACAACATGTCCTCTCTGAAATCCTCCTGCTTTTAAATTCAGTTCCCAAAGCAAACTTGTGCTCAGCCACAAGTCCCAGTTATAACTTGAATACTGGCCACACTTCATAACCAGTTTTAATCTAAGTGCCCACTGTATCTCTGAGGCAGGCCAAGCATGCCATGTTGTGTCCAGCAGCTTGGATGAACTTTGCAACCTCTGCATTGGTGGAGCCCAGGATGGGCCATGAATTTTCAATATCAGGACTAGGTTCTTCTGAGCCTCATACCTTGTGTTGTCATTTACGCCTATGGAGCCTTGCCTATGTAAGATACTCCCCCTTGGTTTTCCTGTCTTCACTCTAGTTTGTATAGATGAAAGCAATGCAGGATGTGGAAAAAAGAGCAAACAGGACCCTGCATAGGAGGACACTGTCCTTGAGCCACAGCAAGGCAAGGATATGAATTCCTCCTTAAATCGTCCAGTACAGAGTCGAGCTCTAGAAGAGAGGAAATTGTGCTTGACAGATGCAATCATATGCAAATGGCTGTAGAAGAGGGGAAATTATCATCTACAAACATTGGGCAGAAATTCCATCTGCTGCAGACTCAAGAAGGGCTCTTAATAAATTCTGAGACAGCAAAGTGACACACATCTTAATCAAGACTTAATCCATGGAATTAATTCACTGCGCGTTTCTGCATAATTCTGAGAGTAATGCTAAAAGCCATGGCAATATCAGCAGCAGATGGACTCCCCTACTCCATGCAAAGGTATTAAAGAAAACACAGCCCCTGTCACATCACCTCATGTATGTACACACTGCAGAATGCAACAGGGCTGTGCCTGGCTGCTGCCAGGAGCTTAACACAGCCAGCAGACATCAAAGGTCAGGCTTGCCATGAAGTGGAAATGGAAACCAGCCTCATGGCAAAGCCGGAGGCCTGCCACAGCTCTCCCACAGGAGAGGAGAAGCCCAGAGCAAGGCAAAGGTCTGGGAAGCCAGAACCAGGCCCTGGTTCATTATGTGCTGCTTCCAGAGAGCACTGACAGACTGGTGTTGAGACTGCCACACCAGGACTGCCCTGGGAGAGGTAGTGGACCTCTCAGGCAGTGAATGGAGGTCAAGCAAAGTGAAGAGCTGCTGCAGAAGCCAGCCAGATAACCATTAGAAATAGCTCCTTTCCCTCTCATCACAGCCTGGAAAGCACACTACAGGCATGGGTGTCAGCCCTGGGCCCTGGCAGCAGCCTTGTGCAAATTGACTAAAGGAGGCTTTAGACAGCTCTGAAAATACATTCTTAGTCACTGTCATCCACCTCCAAATGAGGTGCAACAGCTATGTGATTAATCTCTTGTTTATATATCTAAAAACTAATACAGTCCAGACTGTCTTCAGCACGTTCCCTCCCTGACACGCATGGATTTGAGGGGCTGGGCAATCCTTCACCACCCAGGATCCAGCCTTCACAACTGATCTCCACCTAAAGTTTGAAAGTTCCAAACACCTGGTCCAAACTTCCCAAACCCAGGGGTCACAGATCCTGGCACAGTGTATCAGCTGTTGTGTCTTAGAGGAAAAGGATCCCTAGCTGGGAAGGTGAGGTATCAGCTGGGAGTGGCCGAAGTTTCAGAAGCTGCTGTGGTTCCCTCAAAGTGACTCAGCCTTCATAAACTGCACCAGTGGCAGTGAAACATCCTGCATTTTGCTGGGTTATGATCCAAAATTCAGATTAGGGGCTAACACAGGGGCAGCTCACCTTTCCAAGGGGATGTAGCCAGGCTTGGAACACTTACTGCCTCATGCCTGCTTCTTCATGAGCATCCAATGTGGTCCAGAACAAAGTGGTGCTCTCAGCTGAGCTCCTTTAGCCAATACAGGCAGAGCGTGCAGGGTCCATAAGGAAGTGAATGATGAAAAGAATTGACCTTGGTACAGTGAGGTGTGGAGAGAGGTGTGGAAATAGGTGGCAGAAGAGTCACAGTGGTTCCTGCAGTTGTGGGGAGCAGCACTGACAGCTTCCCAGTTGGCATGCTTTCAGCCAGGGAAGATGGCTCACCAGCACAGGCCAGTCTCTTGAGGGGACATGGAGAGTCTCCAGTCAGGATGACCTAAGGCTGGAAGCAAGCTCCTGCTGCAGCCAGGACCACTCGTTCCCAGGTGCCTAAGTGTGTGAAATGTGATTCCCATGTTAATTCAGGTTCCAGGGGTCCCCAAAGGAGTCCACTTGCCCTGCCTGCGTCTCTGCTTGTAGCAGTGGCTCTGCAGGCAGATGTGCCTTCCTATCAGTGCCAGGCACTGGAATGCTTTTCTTTTGAGATGTGTGCATGTAGTGCTCTCTGAACAGCTTTACTTAGGCTTGGCCAGCTTGTGGAGAAACAAGGGAGAAAGAGGAGGGAAGCTGGGCAGGGAGGATGGGAGAGGTGGGATGACTGGGGAAGGTGCTAACAGCCCTTGGCTGGCCCAGAACCACTTCCTCAGATCTCCATTACACAGCATGCTCCCGGCGTTGCTATTTCAGTCTGAATGTCACCTATAAATTGGAGGCTCTTTCTCTGAAGGCTGCAAATAGAAGTGTCACTAGATGATCTTTGATTTATAGGGAAGCTCAGATGAAAGCCCAGTATGTCCATTTTCCAGCCAAGAAACTCAAAGGTGTCCAAGGATCACACAGGGATCCTTTCCTTTTCCTAGATCTTTCCTCAAGGTAAGTCCCTGCTGGAGGTAGTGAGGAGAGGTCACACACACATTGATCTTTCTGATCACCCTGTGACTACTGTTTTTCAGATTCCTCCTCCTCCACCACCCATCCCTTCCCCATGGATTTCAACCTGCTGGCAGACGCAGAGGCTCGCAGCCCAGCCTTGTCTCTCTCGGACTCTGGAACTCCTCAACACGAGCACAGCTGCAAAGGGCAGGACCACAGCGGTGAGTGCAAGGTTCAAGATACAAGAAAAACCCTGAGCCATCCTTGTGGGTGGATCTGGGTGGCCAGTGGCTTGCAGGAGCTGGCTGCAATGCTCCCAGAGGGACAGTTTCCCATTGTACTGGGAGCCAGCAAAATGCCATAGCAGCATGGCTGTGCCAACAAGCAGGGGAAAGGCATAAGGGTCCATATTGCAATGACAGCTATTGCAAGGGTGAGAACATCATCCCAGTGGTGGGGTCATTTGGCCCTGGCTGCAGGAAGCCACTGCTCACAACGGTACAGCCCATGGCAGGCCAGAGCCAGGCAAGTCAGGTGACAGCCCAATCAAGATTTTATAGTATTTGCCTAAACAGGATCCCCAGAGCAGGAGAGCTCTCCCCACAACATAGGAAGTATCCAAGGCACAGAAGGCTACTCCTAATTTTAAGCTGCTCTTTTATTTTTGTACCTCTGTTTGAATTGTTTGGATGTAAACTTTCCATGGTAAAGGTAAATCTTAGGCTGAACTTTCCAGGTTCAGGTATTAAGATGAAAAGGAAGCACTGTCTTGCTCCTGCTTTAACTGAAAAATTCTCCTCACCTGTGCCTTGGTGCACTGCTCTGCTGCTCTCCCACACAGGTACCTCTGACCATTCCCAAAGGCTGAACAAACCCCAAGCCTGCTGAATTCTTTATCAGGCTCTGAATAAGAAACATCAACATTCACACCTGTTCAGAAATCAGCTACCAAATGCTACGGTTTCCTCTGGATTTTACATCTGTCCAGTTACCACTCCATCCCTTGTTATTCTGGATGTTATTCTGGACAATGCAAAGCTGCTTCTGGCAGTGCCAGCATGAGGTAGTGAGGGCCAGGCACAGCCCGCTGCTCTCCGTGTAAAGCCTCCCGGCTCACCCGCATGCAAAAGCTAATAAGGATAATGATGCAGATTAAAATTCCCCAGAGAAACTATCACGAAGGGAGTAACGCTGGGATAACTAGAGTCAGAGAATCCACCCGACAGATTCCCCACTGCACACGTACCTTAGTTGGGCACATCCCCAAGCTCAGCGGCTCCTCGTCAGCTGCTTTGGATGCATGGCAGTGTCTCCATTCAAGTGGCCTTCCCTATTGAGCACACCCTGGCATGCTGTAGAAGTGCCAATTTAGGCACTGACTTTTCTTTCCATTAGGCATGAGCAGCTAATTCCAGCTATGGCCACAGTCGTTTCACTGAGTGGGCGAACGTGTACAAGATATATTCCACAACCTATTTCGGGGTGACAATAAATGTTGGATGCCTGGCTACATCCCTCCCCACTGCCTTAAGCAGTCTAGAAATAAAATGGTTCTGGGAGGTGACTGTCAGCATTACCTGTGTGCAGATGCTGGCAGCTTGTGCCTTTGCACCAGAAGCTGATGGCAGCCATGCATCAGGAGTGTCAGGCAAAATAGAGCTGGCTACCAAGGGCTGCCTGGGACAGGGGCAGGGCTGCACTTCTGGCACTTCTCGACTCCCCTCAGGAGAGCAGCCTCCCTACTTCTTCTTGGCCCTGCTTCATTCATCCACACAAGTAAGAGATCCTGAGGAAGTGAACACAAACCTTGCTTGTCAGGGCTCAGCACTCAGGGGTCTCAAGTGTCTTCCAATTGTATGGCATGGTTAGTGACACCTGCTTCTATTAGGTTTCATCAGGCAGCACAGGCCAGGGGAGAGCAAGGATGAGGAATGAGGCAGGTAAAAAACTGCCCCACATCTCCCCATATTGTGCTCCTCAGCATGGATTCAAGGCACCCACATCCTTTCTATGGGTTCCTTTCTTTCCCTGTATTGCCATAGTTTGTGTCCCCAGTGCAATCAGTCAAAACTCTGCACCTTTTACAAAGGACACTTATTCCCTGCTTATAGAAGAAGCAGAAAACAGATGACACACAGAAAGAAACACAGCTAGCAGGTATGGAAACAAAGAGGACATCAAGATGAACTGCAGAGATTTTTCAAGGCTCAAAGCTGGGATTCCTACTTCTCCTTAGACCTAAGATTTATGGGAAGTAGATATACCAGAGGGTGTTGAGAAGCCTAATACCAAACAAGATACACTGTGATCTCTTTCACCCAGATGTAGCCCATAAACCAGTGGTACCTTCACTCCATTTTCTTTTCCTCTTGGTATAGTTTCTCTTGAGTGCAGAAGGGCAATCCTGGGTGGGAGTTCCCGATTAGGGCATAGCCTCCTGCTTCACAGCAGCCCCTTTGGAAGTGAATATTTGTCAGGGACTTTGGTGAGAACACATCCCATATATGCATCAGCTCCTAATTAACCCAGGCTCAGCAGATGAACAAACAAACCAAATGTTTGTCCATTCATCTGTATTGAGCCATTCCTCATAACTAGCTCAGATGGGTGGCATCACTCCCTGTTTAATCTCTTTTGGAGATGGATAGTGCAGGAATCTCCCACATCCAATACTGGTTTAGAGCACTGAGCTAGAGAAATCAGATTATTCTCCTTGGCAAGAACCACTATAAAAATCCACATTAAGAGCATGCTTCCAAGAGTTCTGCTGAATATGGGATCCACAAAGAAAGATGCTCATGAAAATGAGAAGAGTACCACAAGACCACAACCAAGCTCTTTCATTCCACTTTTCAATTCCTATGGCTTTGTTTCAAGAGTGTGCTGGGAAAGTTCTTGTACAGGTACACCCTGGATGGAAACACAAACTGGTCCTGATGCTGAGAACAGGACACAGCACCTTCCTGCTCAGAAGAACCAAATTATACCCTGCTGCTGTGAGCAATGGCCATCTCACTGTCCTTGCATTCACATTCCTGCTGGTGGATAGCATCAGAGGTGCTACAGAAGCAGAGGTGGCTGGTTGGGAGCAAACCACTGGCCACACCCAGGGTTTCCTCCCTGGAGAGTGAGCACCTCTCCTGCAGATGCTCTCTGCAACTCCAGCATTGGTCCCTTTGAAGAAAGGCAAGTAAAAGGAGGGTTTTCCAGGAACAGCAGGAAAATGTTTCTGAATTAACAGAATGCCATAGGAACAGGGTAGTAGCACCAGGTTCCTGGACAGGAGCATCCTCCAGGTCTGGGGCCCACTAAACACCTGCTGTTGGCACAGCACTGCACTGTAGCAGTCTCTGTGGAGGCTCAGATGCTTTTAGGCCTCTCACATGCCCTATAAAAACTAAATGGAAAAGACAGAGCCTATTATTCCAGAGCACATCCATTTAACTTGTGGAATCCCTTTTTTCACTGACTCAACTCTATTCTAGGCTGTTGTCTCCTTGCCTCCCTACTCATTAAGGGGCTCTACCAGACACCTTCATGTTGAGATTTTTCTGGACCTTGAAGCCTTTTAAAGTAGCTTCTACTCAGAGAACTGCAACCAAACAAAAATTTCAATTTTAGCAGAGTGATGCCAGGATTTTTTTAAAGGTTATTCTTCCAAGTTTAACTGTTTGGGAGCTATTTGCAGAAACTTCTATTTAGATTAGCCGACTATTTCCCATTGTAAAAGAACACCTCCTCTCCCTGCTGAAGACCTGATTTTCATCTGGAAATGCTTCACCTGGCTTCTAGATCGAGGAAGGAGTTGAACATCAGAAATTATTTATTTTCACTGGAATAATTTTCCTCTATTGTGACTTGATTCTCAGCAGAATTAAACACAAGCTATAGCTTTCTTCCATCATAAAATAAAGTGTCACATTTGAGCAGTTGGGCACTCTGTGGAGGACAACTGAACAGAAGATATTTTTACTTGCATTCTGCCCCCATTTGCATTTTGCCTGCTTGTATTTGCACAGCCCCCAAAAAGGGCTGTGGCACAGGGAAGCAGCTGGCTGCCCACCTCCACCCACAGCAGCCAAAAGCTCAGCATGCAGACATGGACTTGATGCCCAGAAGGAGGCTGAGCTGTACATTTCAGTGAGGTATCAGTGTGAACACTGGAGAGTTTTGAGATGTTCATTTAGCGGGCAGTGAAATGAAAGACACTGCCTCTAGGAGAGGGATCTGTGAATCAGGAGGAGGGCAGGGGCAGAAAGAGAGATGCTGGAGTGCTTCATGGTAAGGTCTAAGAGAGGCCTTTCCCTATTTTTTAAAAATCAAAACATATGCACCTAAGAAAGAATGTAAAGGAGCAAGGAGGGGAATGAAAATTTGTGCTCCTCAGGTTTAATTAATTGAAGGTCCTCAGCTTGCTATCAATTTGCCTTTTCCCATCCCTTGTCCACAGAAACACAACTGGATCTTTTGCTGTGTCATAAGTGTCAATTTCTCTTCAGTTTTTCCAGAGGACACCTTAGGCAGAGAGTTTTAAGCAGAATAACAACCTTCTGATCTAGATAAGTTCTGCCACTAGCCCCCACGTGAACTGTGATAAATGAAACCCAAGTATTGGAAGTTTGGAAAATCTAAATCCAGTCACTTGGAAGCTAGCATCTGTTATGGCAGTTAAACAAAGGCAAGCTGTGCTGCATGAAGGGGACATTGGTTTTGGTGCTGGGTGGATGCCTGCTTGCAAGGACAAGGGAGGGAGATGGGACCACTCCTGGTGGCTGCAGTGGAAGGGGACCTCACTGAGCACGCACTGGTTGCCCCAAGGATAGGCTCCCCAAGTGCATCCAAGCCCTCAAGTTAACTCAGGGGATCTCTCCCATCTTTCTGTTTCTTGCACAGACACTGAGAAGTCCCAGCAGAACCAGACGGACGATTCCAACCCTGAAGACGGCTCGCTCAAAAAGAAGCAGCGGAGGCAGAGGACACACTTCACCAGCCAGCAGCTCCAAGAGCTGGAAGCCACTTTCCAGAGAAACCGTTATCCAGACATGAGCACCAGGGAGGAGATTGCAGTCTGGACCAACTTGACAGAGGCACGAGTCCGGGTAGGACTGCAGCCCTTCCACCTTCCTGGGCCTGAGCCTGTGGGGAAGAAGCCTTCTGTGATACATGACCAAGCTGTCCCCAAACCAAGGAAGGAATTAGGAGCACTAGAAAATTTCCCTGTCTTGGAAACACCTCACCAGGGCCTGCACTTGGGACTTGACACATCCTGCCACACAGATACCCCATGCTGGTGGTGCCTTCCCCATGCAGGGCCACCTTGCAATTATGCGGGTAGATACAAAGGCCAGGCTCTGCCCCACAGAGCCCCACCAGCTGGCTGCCTCGACCCAGCAGACTCTTTCCTTGCAGTACCATCACTCCCCAGCCTTACCCTTGCTGGAGGGCACTCTTTTGGGTTCTCAAACCAATGTGCAGTCACAGGCATGGTGTGGCAGGGCTCCAGCTGGAGTGAGAGCTTCTCTCTGCTACTAGAAATATGAGTTAGCAGCACCATGAATAGCCTTCCAGCAGCTTCCATGCTCTAGGAAGTTATATTGTTTCAACCTCTCTAACACTAACAGATTTTCCTGTTAGAAGACAGACTTACAGCACCCCCCTCCAAGCCAGTCCTGAGGTAAAGTAAAAAGAAGAGAAGTTATTTCCATTGTTCAGCAGCTTTCAAGCCACATTCCCCAAAAACTTTGCTCCCAAGTCACACAACCCCAACCCCTTCTCCTGGCTGTGGTCACTTGGAAATACAGCAAGTATTTTCCTCTCTTTTTCCTGGATAAAGGGCATCTGTTTGTTGAGTGAGGTGGGTTATTCTGTGTGTTGTGAAATGGCAATGGTTTGGGTTTTTGTTTGTTGACTGAGGACCACGTGGTGATTCCTGCTCGGAGATCACCCTGAAGCCCAGACATCTTGCTGCAGCACTTTCCTGGTGCTCAGCCTCCCATGTCCCAGGGAGAATCTCCAGCCCTTCAACAGCTCTTGTCTTGCTGGGCAAAGAAACCAGGGCAAGGCCCCTTGCAAGGTCAGCCAGAGAAATTCCCATGCCCTCCCTCTCTCTCTCTTGCAGGTCTGGTTCAAAAACCGCAGAGCAAAGTGGAGGAAACGAGAGAGGAACCAACAGGCCGAATTGTGCAAGAACAGCTTCGGAGCCCAGTTCAATGGACTGATGCAGCCTTACGATGACATGTATTCCAGCTATTCCTACAACAACTGGGCCACCAAGGGGCTTGCCAGCAGTCCGCTCTCGGCCAAGAGCTTTCCATTCTTCAACTCCATGAACGTCAGTCCCCTCTCCTCCCAGCCCATGTTCTCCCCACCCAGCTCCATCACCTCAATGACCATGCCTTCATCCATGGTCCCTACTGCAGTGACCGGAGTACCGGCCCCTAGCCTCAACAACCTGGGAAACATCAATAATCTGAACAGCCCGAGCCTCAACTCTGCTGTCTCATCCAGTGCCTGTCCTTACGCCTCAACAGCCAGCCCCTACATGTACAGGGACACGTGCAACTCCAGCCTGGCCAGCCTGCGGCTGAAGGCCAAGCAGCACGCCAACTTCACCTACCCAGCGGTGCAGACAGCAGCTTCCAACCTGAGCCCTTGCCAGTACGCCGTGGACAGGCCTGTATGAAGGGCTGCCCTCTGCCAGCCAGGGACTTGACCTTAGCCTGACAAAAGGAGACCTTTAGCCCTACAACAGCGTACGTCCTGCACAGAATGAGAGTGAACATGAGAGCATAAGAGGGAGGCAGGGAGAGAAAGAGAGAAAAGAAGGAGCAGGCAGACGAACCTTTACGAAGATTTGTCTATTGTATGGTGAATTTTGACTGTCTTTCCCCTTCAAAACCCCTTCCCTTCTTGCCCACTGAACCTTCTCCTCCATGGTAAAATAAACCAAAAGAGTCTACTGGAAGCCCTGTGGGGAAATAGGAGCCCCAACACGCAGGGTGCCTGACCCATGGGAAGCACAACCAAGTATGTTTCAATCTGTCCCTCCAAGCCCCACAAGGGTGAGCCCCCCAAATTTCTGGGACAGCACAGGCAGCCTCACACCACCCCTGCAGGAAATAGCCAGAGACAGGACAGCTTGAGGGGGGTTGCCAGTTGGTGCTTGGCTGAACCATATTCTCTGCACATGTGCAAGATTTCAATGAAAGATATCTTGCCCATTTATTTATAATACAAACAGTAAGGAAGCCTTGTCTCAGTCAATTATCATCTCTTTATAATGCATATATACACATGGCCCTTCAGACTTGAAACCTTTAGGAGCTGGGGGTTGTAAGAATATAAAATATGTGTGTGTATATATATATATCTTATATATATACAAATACATATAGAAACATTAAAATATGCTTTCTTGTTTTGTATGTGAAATAACCTACAAAGTAGACCTTAAAACCAAAAACCCTGTAAAGGAAGCACATTCAGCCAGGCAGTGTCCTGGCTGTCATGCTTTGCTGCTTCAGTCATTTTGGTCAGACATACTGCTGCCAGCATACATCCCAAACATTCCCATCTGCAACAATCAGCTCCTCCTCACACATCTCCTTCCCTTCCCCAAATCCCATTTCCAAAAAAGATAATAAAAGTTGGCACAAACCCTTTAAGCTTCTGCTTGTGTGGTCATTGAAAGCACAAACCTGCATCTGAAGATTCTGAAATCAAGTGCCAGCAGCCCAGGTAGAGGTAAGCATCCTTAGGAGCACCAGCATGAGGCAGTCTGAGATGGAACAGGGGCTGAAGTTTGGAAGTGTAGTTCATGTTCCTCACTTACATATCAAACACCTGTCTCCTCAGAACAACAAAAGCACACACACACACTAAGAAGAGGAAGACAAGCCCCCTCCCTGTTCCTTGTCTTCATGCACCCAGTGCAGCAGGAAGGTGGAGTCTCTTCTGGCTCAGGCTTCCCCACTGTGCTGGGTGGGGCCAGTGCCTTTGGGCTCCCACAGCCCAGGGCAGGGAAATCCCCCCAGGCACTCTGGCTCCGAGCAGTGGTCCCCAGGGCAGGTGCCAGATGCAGCAACCTGTGCTGCTCAGTTTCTGTTGGGAGAGCTGTTAAACAGAGGTGGTCCTCTCAAGCTATACAGGCACCTGGAAAAGCTGCTGCTTCAGCCAAAGCAGAGGAAGGCAGCAGATCCCTCTGAGGGCCCGAGGAAGCTCCACATGCAGCAGGGGAGCAGGACATCTCTATCCAGTGCAATCACCTTTCCCTTCATCAAGCATAAGCTCCAAGAGGCAAACACAACTCCAATACTTTACTTTCCTCTTTAGATAGAAAAAAAACAGCCCTAAAATATCTTCACAACAAACTGTCCTACCAGGAGGAATAGGACAGGCAAATCTGACATAACCCATGTTCTGCAATATTGTCAGAATGCAGAGAGAAAGCAAGTTCTTTGCTAAGAATGGATCCTCACTAGGACACAGTAAGAGGTCTCTCACAAACCAAGCATATAAACTGCTCAGTCTTTGCCAAAGCCTCTTCCGCAGGGAGCAGTTGCTTCTGAAGGTATTTGTGAGCAGATACTGAAAGCAGTCCAAGGTGTCAGCCCACCCTCACTGTAACAGATTATTCTTTGCTCTGAGCTAATCCAAAATCTGGGAGCCAAGATATCCTGCACTGAAACAGCTACCAGTGGAAGGGTTCAAAGATCAAGTGTAAACATATAAAACATAAACACAGTTCATCCCAGACTGTATGTTTCTTTGTAACCTGGATCCTACCTTGCTGCTGGGCACCAGTGCTGTTGAAGTAGATTCGGTGGTTAATCTCCATTCTGGGCTGGAGCTGCCATCCAGCAGCCTTTCCACCAAATACACACCTCATCTTGGTGCTACTGTGCTTAACTCCCTTTTCTGACATGACTCTTCCATCTATGGGAAGAAAGAAGAGCCTAGGCTTCTCTCTAATACCCTCTCCTCATAGCAGAGTCCACCTTTTCTCCCTGGTAACCCAAGACAGGTGGTGCCACAATCCTCTCCTACTGCCTTGATGAAGAGCTGATCTCTTTTATCTCTTTACACACTTGGTCTTTCCCCTCCTCCTTTTCCACACACACTGTCCCTCCACCCTGCACTTGGTGGTTCTCTGTGCTGCTCTGATGCTTGTGAAGGTCCTCTCCTTGTCACACAGAGATGTTGTTTGGCTGGGGGACGCAGTGCAAGACTTGGCTGCTGACTGTTGCAGGATTCAGTGGATAGATATGTCCAACTATGCTGAGCAGAAGGCCAACTCCAGCACACAGTTCTCATTATCTCCTCTGGGAGCCAGTGGGGAAAAGTCAAAACTTAGTTTAGGTCCTGATTTTTCAGCCTGAGGTTTTTTTCATGCCGTCATTTAAATTAACATTATTCCAGACCACTCTGATTCCTGAGCAGGACAGACTCAGTACCCACATGAGGTAACTGGTACATGTGGCCAGTGGCTCTGCAGCCTGGCTAGTTGGCTCAAGTTTCTCCTTCCCATGTTGTCTGGAGAAGATGGTGGGGTCTGTTTCTGCAGTCAGAGGTATTGCACCATGTAGGATCCAGACCAGATGGCAAACCACACACCAGCTCTGAGCTGAGAGCACTGTGTACAATGGCACCTAACAACTGACACAACCACCTGAAAAACCTTAAAATCTACAGAAAACAGAGATGGCCAACAGCAAATAACTAATTGAGCAAGTTGGCAGCAGAGCACTCTGGAAGATGTCTCCTGTCTGACAAATGCCACCTGCCTTCCTGGTGCAGCTAAACCAGTTCAGCCTCTCACATTCAGCTTCTTCCCTGTGGGCCAGGACTCGGACATTGTGCTCTCTGGTCCAGCACAAACACAGCAGGTGTTCTACAGACCCTACACAGGACTTCTCTCTCACAAGCCCCCAGTGCCTCCCCAGATGTACCTTGTTGATACTGCAATCCCAAGCATGTGATTTTTAGCAGGATCCCACTTATTCTGGAGACTGTTAGGCAAATAACTTTGTTGCTGGATACTTCCCAATCTGCAGATTTAGCAAGTGCACGTTCTTCTCCATCATCCAGATCATTAATGGAAGTGCTGAGCAAAACCAGACCCACAACAGAGGTCCCTGAATTTCACTCAACAGACTCCTTCCTTTTTTACAGTGAACTGTGGATAACTCTCTGGGTATAATCATGCAGTGGGTTTTGTGCCTACCCAAATAACATCTAAATCATCCTTAAAAGCCACTTGACTGGCAGCCAAAGCTCTCCGTCACCATGCCCTTATCCTGTCAGAGAGGAAAATTGGATTATTTTGACCAGATTCTGTTTTTGATGTGTCCACATAGCTCCTGCTCATCTCCACTGCTTACACATAGTGAGATTTTTTGATCCAGATTTTTTGTTTGCTTCGTTGGGATTTTTTGCTTGTTTGGTTTGGTTTGGTTTTGTGGGGTTTTTTTGTTGTTGTTGTGGGGTGGGTTTTTTTGGGTTTTGGGGTTTTTTTGTGGGGTTTTCTGTTTGTTTGGGGTTTTTTTTTGTTTGGTTTTTTTTTTGTGGTTTTCTGAGGGGCGATTTAACTGTGAGCAGTTCCTGGCTTTTGGCCCCAGTCCCCATTTTGAAGAGGGGGAAATTCTGCGGGAATTCTCACAGATAACAGTGACTAATTCTGGGATTGCTTTGTGTGAGGTTCACCACACCGAGAGGGTCTGAAAAAAATCCCGTTTATCTAAATACTCTCTTCCTTGCACTTTTCTTTTTCAAGGCCAGACTTTAGCCCCATCACCAGCACGGCCTGTGCTCTCCACTCGCCCGCAGCTGTGTCTGGATGCTAACAGAGCGCACCGACGTGGGGTGCCCTCAGCAGCTGCCGTCGGTTCCTCCTCAGCCGAGAAGCAGCACGGCACCGTCCCTGCTTCGTGTCCTGCCCACACGGCGGAGATGTTCCGACTCCTCTTGCTTGGTGCGTGCTGCCACCTCCCAGCCGTTGCTGTACATCTTAAAGCTGGGCTCAGATCGGTCCACAGGAGTGAGAGGCGGCTCTAATTTCGGTCGCGGTCGCCGTTCAGGGCCCGATGCCCTCGGGGGTGCGGGTCCGGCCCGACCCGGCCGGCAGCGCCCTCAGCGCGGGCGGCGGCGCCACCTAGCGGCGGGCTGCAGGGGTGCGGCGGTCTCGGGACCGATAGAGACGCCGGGAGAAACCTCCCCACACCGTGACACCGACAGAGCCGCCGGGAGAAACCTCCCCACACCGTGACACCGATAGAGCCGCCGGGAGAAACCTCCCCACAGCGTGACACCGATAGAGCCGCCGGGAGAAACCTCCCCACACCTTGACACCGATAGAGCCGCCGGGAGAAACCTCCCCACACCTTGACACCGATAGAGCCTCCGGGAGAACCCGCCCCTCTCGCTCCCACCCATCCCCGGCCCGGCTTCACCGGCTCTCGCAACCCGGAGCTCCGTCTGCTCCCGCCCTCGCCACATCTCGGTGCCCGCGGCACGGCCTCTGCCCGGCTCGTGCCAGAGCTGCAGGGCTGTTCCCCTGCATCCCGCGCTCTCCGCACATCCCTTCATCCGCCCCTAAGACAAGTTGTTCCAGCTGTGCAAGGCTCCTCAAAGACGCCTTCAGCGGGGACCACGGCTTCCCCGTGAGCAATGATTCCTGCACGGAAGGCAACCGATTGCTCTCTGTGCCCTCAGTAAAAAACCCCAACGCAACAAAAACAGAGAAATCCTCAAGATATGTCCCCTCCAAAGCAGGCCTGGTGTCTCTTTCAGCTCACCAGCACACATAAGAAGGACTTTTCTTCACAGAGTACCAGGAGGAGACATTTCTAGGAAGCTTCAGGGAAATAGCACAGACCTGGGAAAGGAGGGTGCTGTTATTAGCTCCCCAAGGCCCAAAAAGCACCGCACTTTCCTCACACCTAGGTAAGCACTCCAGACAACTCGCCAAACAACAACAGCAATGTAAAATCTTTGCCTAGCTAGGTCTGGGAAGTTCATTGCTCTCTCTTCTTTTGCCAGAGAGCAGCAGAGAAAAGCGGTGGATGCTGGGCTGGCTGATGGTGTGCATCCCCTGGAGAAGGCACAGGGTGGGGGGGAGCATAAGGCAAGGCCTCCTGACAGCATTTGGAAAGGCGGTATCCTCATTTTGTGTGGAGAGATGTGGCTATTTGAACAGCTGCAATGCCTCTTGGAGGGGAAGAGAGGGCTCCTACAAGATACTCTCTGCAAACCCTCATTCTACTGGGTTGATTCTTGCCCCTTGAAAGATACTTCCCACTCCAGCAGCCTGCTTAGATGGATCTACAAAGAGCTCTTGGAGAGCTGAAGCCTTCTGGAGATGCAGAGCCCTGCCTCCAGAGCCCTGCTCTGCACGGCTGAGCGGAGGCAGCGCCTGCAGAGCAAGGGGGATCAGGCAGCTCACCTCATCCCACAGAGCACCACCTCTGAAGCTCCAAGACCACATCAGGCAGTTTAGGTAGAAAAGGAGCAACTGTGAACACACCATTTCTTCAATGTTTTGTGTCTAGCCAGGCCCAGAGAACTGTCATGAATGGAGATAAATCCAGGTGGTGGACAATTGCCAGTGGTGTTCCCTGAGACTCTGTTTTGGGGCCAGTCCTAACATCTTTATAGATGAGCTGGACATGGGGATTGAGTACACCCTCAGTAAACTTGCAGATGACACTAAGTTTTGTGGGAGTGTTGACCTCCTCGAGGGTAGGAAGGCTCTACAGAGACACCTGGACTGATTCAATCAGTTGGCTAAGGACAACTGCAGGAGGTTCAATAAGATAAAATTCTGGGTCCTGCACTTGTGTTGCAGCAACTCCAGGCACAGCTGCAGGTGCAGGGAGGAGTGGCATGAAAGCTGTTCAGAAGAAAAGGACTTGGGCTCAATATGAGCCAGCAATGTGCCCAGGTGGCCAAGAAGGCAAATGGCATCCTGGCCTGTAGCAAGCATACTGTGGTCAACAGGACCAGGGCAGGGATCGTGACCCTGCACTTGGGACTGCTGAGGCCACAACTCAGGTACCGCTTTCAGCTCTGGCCCCCTCACTTCAGAAAGGACATTGAGGTGCTGGAGCATGTCCAGAAAGATTTGTGAAATATCTAGAAAACTTGTCTTATGAGGAATTGCTGAGGCAGCTGGGTTTGTTTAGTCTCAAGAACAGGAGGCTCCAGAGGGACCTCATCACTCTCTACAACTGCCTGAAAGGAGGTTGCAGTGGAGTGGGGACTGGTCTCTCCTACTCTGCCTACAGAAAGGACAAGAGGAAATGGCCTAGAGCTGAGACAGGGGAGACTCAGATTAGATATTAGAAACATTTTTCACTGTTAAGGTAGTCAAGCGTTGGAATAGGTTGCCCAGGAATATGATGGAGTCACCACCCTGGAGGTGTTTAAAAGGCATCTGGATCTGGTGCTGGGTGATGTGATTTAGTGGTTTATGGGTTATAGTCGTACTGCTGGGTGGATGGTTGGACTTGATGTTCTTAAAGGTCTCTTCCAACCTTGATAATTCTTTGGTTCTGTGTGTTGGCACACATGCCCGACACAGCTGAGGGAGCACGCCTGGGGCAGCTGTAGACAGACAGGAGAGCTAGCAGTTGCTTCACCAGGACCAGAGCTGTTACAGAAAGTGCCCCAAATAGCACTACGCAGGAGAGAGACCACCCCATTACTCCCCCTATGTTCACCATCCCCTCTTTAGAGACCTAAACATGGAAGCCAGTTTATTCCTATTCCCCAACACTTCAGCTGACTGGTCCTGCCTTTCCCACAGCTGGGGAAGGTGCTGTTACACCACCACCCAACACACTGCCAAGTCCAAAACAGGAGCCCTTGTCAGGGAAGGCTGGACAGGGCACAGGCTGCTGCCATTTCCCAGCATTGAAAGAGCAGCCCACTGCCCTGTGGTAACTTTCCAGTCCACTGCCTTGAAAAGCCAAATCTCATTCACCAAGTAGCAGCCAACACCCACCCAGAGGCTCAGACCCTTGGACTCAGGCTCTGAGGCACATCTTGGCTTTATGAAGCACAGTCACATGCTCATTTCAGATGGTAAAACAATAGCCTGATTTTTTTTATCATCCCTCTCTCACTTCTAGCTCCTTGGTGGTGAGCAAAGGCAGCAGAACCAGCTGATGACTGAAGGAGGGGTAAGCACAGAGGGACAGCCTGCTGGACACGTCGCTAACCCTCAGGAAGACAGAGTATGGAGATAGAGAAGGCAGCACTCCTCTCACAGTTCTGTACAAAGGTCAGGTATGAAAAAGGCACCAAAGAAATCAATCAATCCATGCATGACAGTATTTATTAGTTGTTTTAACACATCACCCAGTGGCAGATACACCCAGAGATGAGTTGACTCTGGGACCCTTCTGTCCCCAGCCCATGAGACTGGCCATGGCCTGGGACCATTGGCAATGCCTGACACACACTGCAGGACAGAGCTGGACCCTGCTCATCTTTTAGGGTTTGAGGCAGTAGCTAGTCAAGTTAAATAGATGGGTTAATATTGTACAAGAGGCACACCACAGCCATTAAAGTTCATGGGATTCAGTTCCTTGCATCACAGAGGAGAAGGGAGAGCCCAGGTAGATCCCCTCCCTACATTCCTTCCTACAGAAGGAATTTTTCATTTCAGTGCTGTTCCCACCAATAATCTACTAGGGCTTCCCTGCAGAGTAGCAGCAGGTTTGGGCTCTGTTCTTCCCCAAAACTGGGGACCGTGGAGACGACAGTGCTGCTTTTAGAGGAGTTTTCCTACGTTTTTTCCAAGGAGAGTCTTGGTGCGTGGAGGATTCTATCAGACCCCAGGAAGGAAGTGAGGCACAAGGCAAACCCAAGTGATGCAAAGAAGGAAAACCAGAACTGCAACCCCGAGGTTTCCAGCCCCCTCTTCCCCTTTCTCCTGTTACCAGCCTGCCACAACCTGCACCTCACTCTGGCATGCCACCCACTGAAAGGCAGACACACCAAAGGCCAATGTGCAAGTTACTCTGAAGGCTGTTATCTCTTCCTAAACCCCATCACACCCATCCCATCTGGAGCACTTGGGCTCCAGACAGAAATGAAAATTTCCCCTTTCCCTCTACCTCTCTCCTCACTTCCATCCCAATCTCTTACTTCCATCCCTTGGTTTTAATTCCGCTTTGACTTCCAGGTGCTAGTCAGGTAAGTTTTCAAGAAGAAGTTGAAGAAGAGGGCCAGTAAAGTGGTATGCAAGCACAATGAAAGGATAAACATTGGCCAGGGAATTTGGCAGAGCTTATCATCCTTCCAGAAGAAGACAAAGATGTCAATTATTACAAATCCTGTCATCTGCACAATCTGTGAAGTGGTGATTAGCATGATGATGGAGCTGGGTATCCGGAAGCCCATGGCTGTCACAGTGTAATAGAAGTACACCACAGAATGGATACTGAGGTTCATGGCTGCGTTCCACCCCATTCCGATTGCCATAATCTTGTAGCCATACCAGGATACAACCATCGTGTAAAGGTGGTGGTACCAGTGGAGGAAGATGAGCTTCTTTTTCCGGAGAACAATGAAGAGAGTGTCACCTGGGGTTGGGGGAGAGGTGTATCATTAGTCATGTGAAAGCACAGCAGTTGCACAAGTTTTCACATGAAACAGACCAAGCAAGCTTCAAGGCTGAAACCATTATGTGGTTTGATCCCACCAAAACCTAGGTTCCCATTGAAATCATCTGTATTGAGAAAGACCATTTAGGCACTCTACCTTCTGGCATGTTTGTAGTATAAGAGCTCCTTGCCCCAGGCTTGCTTCCCCAGATCTACCTGCACTGCATTTCTGACTGGCTCTTCTTTACTTCTTTTTATGAAAACTGTGTGGGAAGCCCAGCCCTCCCTGCCTGTCTGCTGCTCCCTCACCACGGTCATTCCAGTGCAGAATTGCCTAGTCCAGGCACTGGCCTGGGGATCAAACTAGAACAGTAACATCAGGCTGCAACCCCATGGAGAGCAAGCATATCATCTGAGTCGAGAAATAGGGAGCAAGAAAATGAGTGACACATGCAAGGCTAAGCAACCCTTTTCTCCCAGTAACATTTGGACAGAGACCTGTAAAAGAAAATCTGCTTGTAAAAGCAAAGCAGCTATAAACACACAGGATAAGGAGAAGTTTCAGACTCACCCATTTCGACAAGTTTGCTCAGTGCAAATAGATACATCCAAAGCTTGGAAACGGGGTGGACATAAAAAGACTGACTACATACTGATTGCTTAAATCCCTTGGTAAGGAGGAGGAAGGACATATGCTTCCAGATCCGACAGGCTGCAATGAAGCTGCAAAAAAACCAGAGGAGAGCTGAACACTGTGCCCAGGGCCTCAGCATAGCCTCTGACAGCTCCGTACCCACAGATATTCAATTGACTCCATCTTGATGCTCAGGGCAATCTCAGAGACATTTAAACAAACTTTTGCCTTCTTAGACTTCCTAACAAGTTTTAGCCAGGATTTAAAACCTTTTCCTGCAAGATAAAGCAGCATCAAAGAGCGCTCCCTCATTACACTCCCCTGCTTCCACTGCTTGAAGAGGCACTTGAGCAAAAGCAGCCCCATCTGATGAGAAATGCAGGACAATTTCCCTGATATCCCACCTTTTGACATGGACCCACAGGACAGGCCCAGGGAGCACTTATAACCTCCTGTGGCAGGCAACTCCTACAGCTTATGAGAAGAAATACCACTTTTTCTTTGTTATCAGCCTGTTTCATTCACACAAGCTTGTCTCTGAACAGACCATGAACAGCTATCCCCTGACCTCCTCTCTCTCACAACTTGTGATTTACAGACCACTGCCATACCCTGCCCTGACAGAGGACAACCAGTGTCCCTTTGACCTTGTCAAAGCCAATTGGAGTTACAAAGGCAGTAGTCTAGTTTTTCTCTGTCCCACCAAACAGACAGAAAAAGTTGTGGAGATGAGGGGAATTTTCTAAAATTGACATATGCTTGTTTAAATACAGAGCACAGGCCAAAATATTTTCATGGCCACTGCAGGAAACCTTTACAATAAGACTAGATAGTTTGAAAACACATTTTAGATTAATCTTTTGTGCTTCTGTGAGTGTAGCAGAATTTTCCCTACCTCCTACACAATGGGATTAGAGAAATGGGGGGGGGGGGGGGTGGGTGGGGGGGGGGGGGGGGGGGAAGAGAAAGAAATCTAAGTTTTAAAAAGAAATAGACCTCAAATCAAACTTGCAATTCCCAGGCACCCTTTGAATAAGGGAAGATGTCTGCTCTTGCAGGCTTCACATTCAAATCTACCCACTAATGACTTTCAAGCACTCTCCCCAGCGATCCTTTTGCAACTCATTTGAGTTGCTGGAGTATTTCCGGTGAAAAATAAATGACTTGTATAAGCAGGTCACTCCCCTAGTTGGAAAGGGCCTTCAAGGGGAAAAACTTAATTTATTTCCCTAGTGATGTAGTGGATAACCAGAACTTTCCATCAATCCAGTTCTGAGGGAAGGTCTACGGCTGTCTCCAGATTTAGCAAAGGCTCTTACCTGAACAAAGTCAGGCTGAAGGACCACAGGACCAGTGGTGCACGCAGATTGAAGGGCCTCCGTTCCTTCATGAAATGCTGGATTCCGAAGATCAGAATCAAATAAATAACAGAAAAAATTAAAGACTTTTGCCTGCAAGTAGAGAAGAGGGACCAGTCAGGAAAAGACCCAAACTGACCTGTTTTTAGCCAGACTTCTGTAGCCCCAGCAAAGTACTCTCACCAAGAAACAAAGGCTCTCCCATTCTCGTGTTAAGATTGGGTTTGGTCACAAGAGAGGCTACCCTGACAGTGAGCAAGCAAGAATCCTGGGGACTGCACAAAAGAAAGCAAAATACTCCATCATGGAGATTTCCACAAGACCTAGACAGGATGAGGCAGGTTCTGGTAGCCTGTGAGCAAGATCCAAAGCAAACACATCAATGCATCTTATCCCTTTACACACGAGACTACAGGCAGAGGATGTCTGTACAGGATGTCTAAAAAGGCCAGTTTCATGTAAGCTAGAGCCTCAAGTGCCTGTGTGCCACACACTCCAAGGCTTTAGTGCAGCATGGCAGGGCTGAGCACCCTATTTGCCAGTGCGAGGGCTGCAGTGGCCATCCGTGGGTGCTCTTTGTCCTCTTGCCACATCACCATCTGCCTACAAGCTGCAGCACCACCTGGACCACTGTTTGCTCTGCCACATGTACTGCTGCATCCCATGCTCCACAGCCTCAGGTATGCAACCAGGGACCCCCAATCTTCTCCTCCTCGAAACTGAAGATCCTCACACCTGTTCTGCTAAAAGCAGCAGAACCCCATAGGGCTACCCAGGGTCTGGAATGCACCAGGTCAGCAACCTCCTCTCCTCTCACCAATTCTCCTCCATCCATTTCCTGGCTGCCAGGTGATTAAAGTTCTTCTCGAAGTCATACTCGCCCAGCGGCTGCAGCTCTGACTGGTCAATGCTCGCTTCCATATTCAGCATTCCCGGGAGCGACCCGAAACGAGCCACTGCCGCACGCTTCACCGGTGGATATAACCCCGGGACTGCGCTCCGCCCCAACATCACACCGCGGCGGGGGTGGGACCGGGACCCGCCCGGTCCGACGGGGAACCGCAGCCTCCCACTCCTTGTCCTGGGTAAGGAGGGGGGCGCTCCGGTCACCCGGTCAGGCTGAGCGGGAGGTCCCCCCGTTCCCCCTCCAGCCCAGCTCGTCCCTCAGTAGATGGGCAAGGTGATTGCAACACTGTCACCGGCAGCAGGCAGAAATTCCCTTACCCTGACTGCGGTTAGCAGTTATGCCTTCTTCACCATAGACTGAAGCACCTGGCCGCTGCTGGAGATTAGGTGGGTTCTGGGTAATCTCCCTCTTAAGTTCCTGCAGCTGAAAATGGCTCCAGCACAGTCAAAATCCCCTGAATGCAGCATATCTCATTGCACCCTCAGGTCACTTCACTCATCTTGGTGTCTCTCCCAAGAGTCATGTCTTTACACACGTGCAATAGCTGCACCCTGCAAAGCTCACAGACCTGGGGGGGTTGCCTCATGCAGGCATCACTGTACCTGCACACAAGTCATCTGCTTAACTGCTGTCTCTTCAAAGAGGTCAACATTTGCCTGGGTGACACATTTCATAGGATTGTAGAATGCTTTGGGTTGAAAGGGACCTGAAAGATTGTCTAGTTCCAACCCCTCTGTCATGGGAGGGACATCTTCCACCACACCAAGCTGCCCAAAGCCTTATCCAGCCAGGCCTTGAACTCTTCCAGGGACTGGGCATCCACAATTTTCTCTGTATGACAATGCAGAAGTGTGAGAAAATCAGGAAAGAATTTGACATGTAGGAATTAAAATCCCTTGGATTTTTGCACCACCCCTGACTTACACTCCCCATTTTGCAGAGCACTTGCATGTATCTGTGAAAGTTCAGCTTACACATGTCAGCAGCAGTGGTTTTACCATACTCCACACAGGGAAAACACCCTGTACATAGCATGAACTCCCCCCTGTGCCTTGCACAGCTCTCACCTTAGTGTTTCCAGCTCCAAGGAGGTCCTTCCTCTTCCAGAGGACTGCAGGTCAGGGATTGTAGTCTCCATTCCTGGGTCACTTGTCTTTCATCACCTACTTTGGGCAGTAGCATCACCAGGCTGAATATTCAGGTACATGCTGAAGGAAACTTTCATCTGTTGCAAGGGCTTCTGCACACCACAAGACCAGGTGCAACCACCAATAAAGCCAAGGGTAAGAGCTGAGAAGAGGCAGCACAGTAACACAAGCTTTTTGCACTTCTAATGCACACAAGTCGATGTTCAGTCTCATTATCCAGCAGCAAGGCCACACTGGGAACCTTATAAATTTATCCCTCTCCATGCTCTTGACAATGGTTTCACTGTGGCTGACTTCCTTGCCTGCATACTGTCCGTGGATTCGCTGTTCTTAGATGGAGCACAGTTGTTAGCTGTTTGAGGCACTACAAGCACAAAATACCTGCTTGTTTGACCTACACCTTAGCAACTGTTAAACAAGGCCTCCTTTACCTAAGACACCATATGGAAAGAGAAAAAGCCTTTAAATACCTGTTGAGAGATGCAAGGATGAGTAGAAAATGTCCTGATTTTGACATAATTTCTTATTCCTAATCTAGTTTTAGGTTCAGTGAAGTTTTCATTTTGAAACTGTTTCATGCCACATGAACAAGAACAATGCCTCTCCTGGGGCAGGTCTGTCCATCCATCTCTTAGGTGGTGGCATGTACAGTTACAGGAGGAGCTCATGACTGCAGCTCTTTGGTACCACCTGAGCTGGCAGCTGTCAGCCCTCCCCAAGTGTCTCCTTGGCAGATGGGAACAAGAACAACACATGCAAAGAACAGAAGCAGATAGCAGGGATGAGGCTCTTAGCATCCTCTGACAGACATTTCTTGCTTAATAAGGCAGGCTTTGTCAGACTGAAAGCTCACCTGCACAATCCAGATGCAGTTGTGACATTCGTGTTATCCTCTTTTCTCCCTGCTGTCAAACACATCTGACTGCATCCTGGGTCTGGGTGGATTAGCACGCAGAGAGCTGCCAAGTGCCGTGCCAGGTCACTGCCACTGCTCAGAAACACTGCTGGACTCAGAATGCTTTAGAAGCTGACATGCAACACAGACATCAGAACCTGTAAATCAACAGATGAGCTTATTTTCACACATCACAGTGAATTGCACAGAGCTCAGCCACTGCAGGCGAGGAAGAGGAGCCCCAGCAACGCTTCACACAGAGCAGGAGCATCAGGGCTGCGGTCCTGATTCAGTGGGAGGGGAGCACTTCATTCTTCTGTCCTCCAGCTGAGTGGAAAAGAGACAGAGACCCTATGGAACAGAAGCCTCCATGCCTTTATTTTGAGCCCAAAATGGCTAGGTAGGACCTCAAAGAGAAAGGACAATTTTGTGAGGACTGTGAAATAACATTGTGGATCCTTAAGGAGAGCTGGGTCTCATTAGACTGCTTCTACAGCATTCCAGAAATAACTCTTCTTTGAGGTAGACCTGAATAGATTAAATTCTCACTTAAAGATTAAATTGCTATTTCCAACAAGAGTGTCAATTTTCTGGTAAAGATTCACTTTTTCACCAATACACATGGAGAGAGAACTAGTTTCTGATATGGTGACTGAACATCACCTACACTCTTATTTGCCCTGTGGTCAAGAGTACAAGAAAATTGATTTTTGCACAAATAGCACATTTTGTATGCCACGTCTTAAAATAAATTTCCTGTAACACAACAGTAAACAACAAATAGACTACTTTGGTGGTAGATAGCACATTTGCCTTCTGTCAAGACTTGAGAGCATGAAGATACTTGTGCAAGACTCCAGGCACCATTCAGAATGACAGAATGAGTAAGAACATGCCAAATCCCGGTAAGATCCAAAGTGCAGGAAGTGGTTTCTAGAAAGACAGAGTGTGTAATCTCTTTTCTAAGAATACTACAAATTAACAAAACCAAAACTTTAGGAAAGATAAAGGGCAACAAGCATTTACAGCTCTGTAGCCTCACAGATCAACCACTTCTATAGCAAGTGACACAAGAACGATGACACAGAGAAGTCTGTAGGACTTAAACGAAGTGGCAGGAGTCAAGAGAGCAGCTACAATAATTAGAATGGTGCAAAACATTATAACTGTGTGGGCCAGAGGTGATGTGGCCACCAAGGCTTTCAATTGCCTGTTGGCTAGCTGACTGTCACTGTACTGCCACCAACTACCTGCCTCATCCACACAGGTGGGGACAGGGAAACAAGGAGGCAGAGCTGTTGATTGAAAAAAATAAAAAATTAGTTCCAGGTATAATATTCAGATTGGCCTTAAATATGAGACCCCTGACAGTCTGCAGGACAAGAGTACACACAGAGTCAGCCTCACTCAAGCTGGGCCTGGCTGGTCTGAGTTACACTGCCATCCCCACCAGTGCAGAGGACAGAGATTTTTTTGCGCAGGAGTCAAGGCTATTGCACATAACCACGTCCAAATCAGCTTGTTGTACTGCCTGTGATTGTTACTTGTGATTTACACATCAGAGAAGTGAAAGCCATGGAGGGATCTCCTTGCACAAGCACTGCAAGCTTTCATCAAAGCTTAGGATAATGACCTAATTCCATACGACCCTCTTGACTGCAGAGACTATGACTTCATATATGGGCCCTCCCAGGGCAGCTTTTTCACCAGACTGACCACACTATGAAAACAAAGAACAATCTTTATGTTCTTGATCAAAATATCTTCTAACTTCTTTGACACCAACAGAAGTGGCATGGCAGGTAAGGCATGATTTTACATGTATTGCAGTTTGTTTTAATTAGGTTTAATAGGTAAGAAGAAATGGTAAGGATAAGGAAACAAACCTTCTCTCCTGGTTGATTCCCTAACTTTGGAAAGCAGACCAGTTTTAACACATATTGCAGCAAAGAGCTTGACATAAAGCACTGGAGGAGTTACCCTGAGCTGTTAGGCTTACACTCAGCTAACACAAAACTTAACACTGCCCACACAGGTGGTGAAACAGCAGAACAAATTGCCCAGAGAGATGGTAGATGTCCTATCCCTCCAAACATTCAAGGCTGAATGGGGCTCTCAGCAAGCTGATTTAGTTAAAGATGTACCTACTGATTTCAGGGGAGTTGGGACTGGATGATGTTTGGGTCCCTTCCAAACCAAACCAAACCACTCTATGATAACCCCTAGATACAAAAGCTGATGCAAAATGAGACATTATTTACATTTTCTGGCACTTCATATGAGTTTTTGTTTAGAAAGGGTAACAGCAAGTAGTGCAGCACAATAAATAGCATAGCTATTTGAAAACCAAAGCCTCAAGCACACAAGCACACACATTTTTACACAAATTGAGGCTTCCTAACAACCAGTCTGCAGAAGATTATTAGTAGCTGGCTTGGGTAAAACCCAGGCAGTTGGCATCACTTGTTCCAAGGAGAGGGAAGAGTTGCAGTGCAAGTGTCAGAGGCAAAGAGCTTCAGTCAGGAGGTAGACAGGAGACACTGACTCAGGGAGGACTAAGACCTGTGCAGATTTACCAATTTGCCTTCATTGCCTTGCTTTGCCAAGTTTAGCTATAACCCTTTCTCCCAGCCACCGTGGCACAGGTGCATTCCTTTGGAGATGCAGGGGAATACAGGGATAAACACCAGCAATCAGGGCTGCATGAAGAGCTCTGGGAGATCCCATCCCAGTGCTGGGCAATGGTGAGCACGCCTGGACTTGAGGCTTGATGCCTCACAGGTCTGCTAGCACAGGGCACCCTCTGGCACCAGCCACCACGGCCTGTGACACCAAGGTCTCCACCAAGGGGGTCTCAGATCTTTGGCCATTAGAGGGGAGCAAACACTGCAAAAGTGCAGGGAGGCATCACCTCCTGAACAGAGACCCAAAAGCAAGAGCTGGCAGGAGGTTTGCTGAGCTTCTTCCTGACTCTCTGGAGGTGTTAGCTGTCCTCTCCTGGAGGAACATGTCCTCAGGCCCAGGGGGAAAAGCGGATCCCCTGCTGTTTGCAAGCAGTCCATCTGTCTTCCTTCTGCTTCCCCAGACTCAGATGAGCTTCTTTGCCTTGCAAGAATCACCCAAGCAGGTTGGTACAAATAGTTTGGGGTTTAACAACTGCACAGTATCAGAGGAAACAATCCTTCCTTGCAGCTTCCTGCATGATGTTTGACTAGAGGCCATTAAGAGACACAGCTCAGCAACAGCATCTCTTCTTTGTACCCTGGCAAGATACAGCCATAATCAGCAGCCCTTGTATCTGTATCAGACCTTCACTGTACAGTGTTTGGGCATGGTCCTTCTCAAGGATGTGTGTGATGATCATGAAATTTGGCCATTTGAGAACAGTTTTGCATACAGAAAGACAAAGTGTTCTCTTCATGCATACATACCTTTAAGAATGCCTTCTGGGGAACACATTAGATGTGTCTGCCTTCCCTCTGCCATGCAAGACAGTGTTTTCCAAGGAGGAAAAAAACCCAAAGCAGATACACTGAATGGGAATATGAGACCTCTCTGAAGGGGCCACTTGGAGTCCTTACTAGTGGCCAAGTTATTTCTTGCTCTCTTGACCTAGTTGCTCTAACCACTTTGAAAGATCTTTGAATAAAAAATAACAAAGGGGCTAAGGGTTAAACATCCTAAGGGGTAAACAAAATGGTGGTGACATCAGGAGCTATTAACCCAAAGATGTCATAATCTGCAATGACCCTTCACGAGAATGCTATCAACTCTAAGCTAAGGGTTACAAATCCCATGTAAAACATCCATGATGCAAATCACCTCTGAGGAGCTCTTTTGTCAAAACCCTATCATTTACAAACCCTTTTGTTCTTTAAAGCCTGTAAGTAGGCCCACTGGTGTTTGGAGACATTGATTAGAAGAAGTATATTGAGTGGGCAGCTGGGCTTTTGCCTGGAGTTGCTATGTCTTCAAGCTTTGTTGGGAAAACAATGGTTGGATACACATAGGGAATCCAGAAAACCTGGGATCAGCAGAGAATCTGCTAATTTAATTTTTCAGTGTGTGTTTTCACAGTTGAAAATTTAGAGGTGGAGACTAGTTTAACTAATAAGTTCTTGAACCGATGCATGTACAAAAGTCCCATTGAACAACTTCTGATTAAGATCAAAGGTGTCCTTTGAACAACCCAGTCAGCTATGCCTTTATCACAGAAGTCTCAAAGCTCAACCAGAGTTTAAGAACACCTGTAGGCATTCATGCACATACCTATTTGTGTTTTCCGAAGCGTTCATTAGAGAGAGACTTTGTACAAACATTCAGCATTTCTCAACCAAAACTGGTCCTGTGCCTTAAATAAGAGTAAAATAAGCCACAGCACAAGAACAACATTACTGCATTGACGAAATTGCCAATGTGAGCTGTTGCCTACACTGGCCATGGTGTGTAAGAGCTCTCCACCCTGCATTCTCAAAAATACAAAGCACCTTCTGCTTTGCTAAACTAAGCACAATTGCCCCAGGGTCATTCACAGCCAGACTTTTCCAATGGCTTTATGTTGGCCCCTCTCCACTTAATCATTCTTGTGCTCCAGTCCCCAGCTGAATAATCTGCTGTCATAGTTAGCAGAAGTTACACCAACACCAGACATGCACAAAACATCACCTCTTTCCTCTGGTTGAAGTCTATCAATACTGCAGAGTCCAGGTAAATTTGCCAATCCCAGAGGATGTTGAGACCACAAAACCAAAGCTCAGCACTTTGCTTTGTAGAACGCCCTGGCTACAGAAGTGGGACTAAAATGCTATTCCTCTAACCCCAGCAGAAGGTGCTGTTTCTGTCTTTTAACAAAACTGAACTAAACAGCATTCATTCTACTTGCTTCTGCCTTGAGACTAATTTGATCCCCAGTAAAGCTTGAGCTGCCGCCACAAGTTACCTCACCTCTTTTTGCAGAGCCCCTTTTGAAACATCTTTGGAAAGTCCCAGTAATGAGAACCCACACTCCTTTACCCAGCTCTGAACTGATGAAGTGGTTAGCAAGGTATGACCTGCAAGGAGAAGAGTCCTCAAGCCTTTGTCCAGCATTGGGGATTTTTTCAACCGAGTTGTTACAAAACTTGCTGTAATGCAACTTTCCTGATCAGACCCAAGCCATTCTTACAGTACAGGTGCTCACTTCTTTTGCTACTGGGCAGTCCTGACAAAAGGTGGATGGGATGTAATCCAAACACCCAACTGTGAAAGGTGTCTCCATGCTGCCCAAAAGGTCTGCAGTTGTTTCTTCAGCTCCTCCCCACTTTGTAACCCAAACTACAGGCAGGGTTTTTAAGATCAGCTTTTACCAGTTTTGTCTTTTATTCTTGCCAAGGCCCTCAGCTTCTTACCTGTTTAGTTTTAATGAAAATTAACCATTCAACCCTCCTTCCCAGTTAGCTTAGCTTTTTAAAAGATTCTTCTTAATAGCAGTCCATGTAGATCATTGGTGATTCAGGGCACAGCCTTTAATACTTCCCTGCCTAGAGCCCAAAATCCAGCATTACCACTACCTGACCTGAGAGATGACCTTACCCAAAGCTTTGTAGGAAGGGCACTGAAGTTCAACTCCATCCAAAGCATCTGTTGAACTCTGTTGGCGTTATAACAAAGGGTTTACCATTCACAGGATGTGTAATGTTTTTTTCTTTTTTCCCCAGCAAGATACACAGGCTAATCTGTGTTGTTTTCAAGAATGCTTTGGATATTATTTTTCTGTTTATTGATGTACTTTCCTAAAAGCAAACATTAACTGTGTGGGGCTGCCATTGCCCTTTCGAACCATACCATTGTTTTCAATAACTCCTCCAACCTTCCTTGTTATCTTGGATTTCTCAAAACCAACTTCCTTTGAACTACAGATATATGGTTCTGCGTATCACTGTAACCACACTTATCTCTTCACAATCAAGCAGGATCCCTCTGGTTTTCCAGGATTACCTATAACAGAAGAAAACTCAAGTCTGCAAAGCTCTTTACTAAAATAGCTGAGTAAAGAGCACATGGTTTGATCTTGGAAGAACTTACCTTATAGAAACTCTTATAACTGAATTCAAAGGAGACCAGATTAGGAGACAACAGCATCACGACCACAGCACTGGCACAGACACTTTACTAAATAATAATTTGAAGGCCTTCCTTAAAAACATTGCTACACAGCCATTCCTACTGTGGACACCACAGAGAGTAGATGCAAGAACCTGAAAAATAACTAGTCCCAGCTGCCTCCCACCCAGAGTCTTTTATAGCAGCAGGCAGAGGTGGTCCTGATGGGGGTAAATGAACTCAGCTGGAGAGGGAGAAGCATCTTAGCAGCAGTCCCTGAAAAAGAGGGAGGGGGCTGAGAGAGAAGGGAGGAGCTTTCTGTATCCTGAGACATCCCTCAGCTATTTGGAGTGATTGGCTGCCCTCAGCTGTCCTGGAAGGCATAGTGCCCAGCTCCTGGCTGGTGTGTAATCTCTCCTTTGTGTTTGCAAGGATTTGGGAAGCCCTTCCAAAAGCACAGCTTGGGAGCGACCATGGGCATTTCTGGTTTTTGAGATCATGCCTTGCCTGAGTACCGGGGAGAAAGCTGCTTTGCATTGCACTGCCTTCAGGGCTTGCCGTGCAGTTCCATTTGCCATGACACAGCCCTAAGGAGGCCCTGGTGGGGACAGAGGGACGAGCTTGCTCCAACAGTGCTCTCAGTGGCAAACGGCCACGGCTGGGGACTCGCAGAGCTTGGCTCGCTGCCTTCCGCTATGGGAACTATTTGTCACCTGGAAGCATCAGAGAAAATCATTGCCCACACTCTCACGAGCATCAGAGAGGTGCATGGGGGCCATGAAGGGAGATACCCACGCGCAGAGATGAGAGGCTGGGGCTGAGCCATGCACAGGCAAAGGGAAGGGGTTCCTGCCACGGAAGTGCTCTTTGACTAATGTCCTTAAATGGTGGGTAAGTAAAAATCACCGTCTTCTCTAGGCTTTCCTCTGCCAGATGGAGCGATTTCACTCTCACCTGCAGAGGGAGACGGCTCCTCTTTATTAGCCAAATTTTGTTGACACAGTTAGGTGCCGCCACCTTACTAGGCTGGAAAACCCAGATAAGGAATTGATGCGTCTGTTCGGCAGCCCATAGCCAGATTCTCCCATGGAGATACTGCCAGGCGTGTGCGGGGACCCTTCCAAAGCCAACACTGGGGCTGGAGCAGCAGTAGTTTATGAGCTGGTTGCAAAGTCCTTCAGGGGAGCAGCCTCCGAGGCAGTGCCAGGCCCCGCCGTGGGCTCCAGCAATGCTGCAGCTGCTGGCACTGGGCCAAGGAGAGGGGTCATGACAGGAGCCATGCGAGCGTGTGGCTTCACCCCTTCCCCATTCCCCACAAGGAGCTGCTCCCAGCAGAGGAGCTGCCCCCAGCCCAGGGTTTGGGCAGAGCTGCACAGCCATCACCTGGGAAACACATTTGCAAACCCAGGGTGTTTCCAAGCCAGGACGGCTCCCAATCACAGGGCTGCCGTGCCTCACGCAGAGTTTTGTGAGGAGCTGTGGGGCCGGGTGAACCTGAAAAGCTGGCTCAAGCGTGCCTCGAACACCTCCCCGCGCAACGCGGAGCCGCTCGGGGCCCTTGCAGGGAGATCCGCACGCAGCAGCGAGACTGGGGATGTTGCTGCGTCCTGCGGGTGTTGCTGGATCCTGCTCATGATCCCTCTGCCCTGCGAGGAGCAAGACAGAGGGGCAGAAGGCAACTTTGCCCCGTGCGCAGCTCAGCTGGGGTTGCAGCTCTTGGGTGAGGCTTCTTCAGTCTTCTGAAAACTATTGACTCATGTCCTACATTTCCTTGAGGGGGGGAAAAAAAAAAGGCAAAAAAAGAACAGCTCCCTGCTTGCTGCCTCATAAACCACAGTTTCAATTTTTTAATTTCCCAAGTTACACCACAGCCCTGCGTGCCTGCCTCAGTATCTATGACAGGGAGGGCATTTAGTAACTGCAGGCAGCGTGCCCAGAGATCAGGCACCGAGCTGAAGGCAGAGCTGCACGAAGGATAAAGCTCACCTACATCCCTTCCCCCGCCATTGCTTTTAATGTGTGACAGGCTACTCATTATTCCTAATTTAACTTAATAACTAGCTTAAGGCCTTGTTATACTTTTCTTCTGTATTCAACACAGAAAGAATAACAAGGAGAAAAGTAAAAAGAGAAAGCTATGTGTTTATTAGGAAAAAAATTAGAGGACAGAAACAAAGCTGGAAAAGCTAGAGGGGTCTTCATCTTTAATGAGTATATTTACTCATTATATATAAATATTATATATATAAAATCACCTTATAACTTACAGAAGGGTTCCCGACAGTTTCTAAGCCAGCACACAGCTTTTCCTAGAGAAGACTCTTTACTTCAGAGGTGCTTTTTGATTGTCCACTTCTTACTCATAAGGTCCTTGGGCAAGTTAGTGCTTTACTCTATTAGAAATAGTTGCTACCAAATTGTGGAATCTTTTTTTAATAGACTATATATATCTTTACTACATGGATAGACATGCTCCTAACTCTGCAATACCTTTGGGAATGAAAGCAGCTATGAGAAGTTCAAGAAGTTAAGAGCATATCTGATAGGAAACAACATGCTAATGCTGCATGTGCTGCTCACTTGAACTTCTTTCTGAAATTGTGAATAGCAAGGAGGAAGCATAGGAAAATAGACTCACATTTTTGTAAGTCCACACAGGCTCTTGGGTCTCAAATATTTGTCTGCTCTTCTGCTTGCAAACAAAGCAATGTGCAGGTCTTTGTCCTCATCAGGCCATGGTGCCTCCAGTTTGCAAACGTGGTGTGTTTGTCCTCTCCCTCTTTTTTCAAGTTCAAAACAATCCAACATTGTCACTAAGCCACAAGCTTGCCAACTCTCTTGCTATATTCAGCCTAATCTAAACATCCAAACTCTCACGTAGGCAGTAGTAATGATCTCCTTCTTCTGCCTCAGAGATGATAAAATGCCCCACCTCCACCCCCTTAACCAAACTCATCTGCTAGGAGATGACAACAAGGTCACCATAGTGCAACTGGAATCAGGCAGGAATGCTGAAAATTTGTGGCAATATCTCTCTTTTATCTAAAAATAAACCCCAAATCCCATCAACCTCTTAATTTCAACTTGCAGACAGAAAGGTGCCAGGCAGACAGTGTTCCTATTACTTGCCTACAATGCCTACTTTCCCCCTAGTATCTATCAGCACCTTGCTCTCATCTCTCTGCTCCTGCCATTAGGGACTATTAGGCTCCACATCCTCAGTTCAGAGCGCATGAAGCCACAAAGGACTGCTACAGACCAAGGTTGATGGGTCATCCAAAGTCACCTTAACCTTAGCCCCTCTGCAAGCTGAGCGCTGGGGAGGGAAGACAGCAGTGCCTAGCCTCAGAATAGCTCCCAGGTCAGAGCCAGGCACTATTCCAACTTAGAGCAGCCCAGGAGCCCAGCCAAACTATTGTTTCACAGGTTGCAGTAGAAACACATCTTTCATCTGGGAAAAACCCCACATGGAACAGCAAGCAAGAGCAGAGCCTGGAACCAACAAGGGCAGCTGTGGCAGTGAGGTTACTCTCCAACTCCTGCCGGCACTGCGGTGGCCCCCGTGGGAACAGGGAGCAGAGCCCTTGATCCTCAGTGTGGGGCACTGGCAGTGGGACCATCGGACAGTGCTGTGGGCAGGTCGTGCAACTGCACCCCAGTTAGGTTTGCCTTAGAGTCCAGGGTGAGTAAAACACATGAGGTATCACTCCATACCATGGCCCAGGTGTGGCAACAGTATTATCTGCTCACATCGAAATGAGGAGAGCTTGCTGCTTCTACAAATGTGGTGTATGGTGTATGAGCCTGTGACCAGCTCTCTGAGCTATTGCCTGCTGATCCTGTGGTCCTGGCACTTGCATCTGTTCCAGATTTTTCTTTCATCACAGGTTTGGAGATGCTGTGGGCATGGGTGTGTGCCACAGGAAGGCAGAGGACAGAAGACACTGCATGAAAGCCTGCAGAAAGGCCAAAGAATTGCTGATGGAGGTATGTGGAGACCACAGCAGCAGTAATGAGAAGGAAAAAGCACTTTAATCTTGCTTGAACAACTTCCTGTTATAAAAATCACAGGTTCACATTAAGCCAAGACCAGAGAACTGCCACACAGGAGAAAGAATATAAGTTTATTTTAAAAAATAATAATTTAGCTCAACCACAAATAGGATTGCAGAATGTTGACTGAAGCAGGAAGAGCAACATTTATCCACCAAACTTAAAACAGACCAATTTTTCTCTCTTGCAGATGATACTTTCAGTGCCCTTTCTTGTCCACAGCTCTGCTTCAGGTTCTCATCTGCCCCCTGACTCCTGGGGCTCTTAGTAACAAGGCAGAGGAGAAATGGTGCCTGCTGCACATGAAATGCTGTTCCTACCTCCAGAGCCTCCATGATCCAAAAAGCCAGAAGAGCAACACCAGCATCTAAACCAATGTGCAATACAAAGGGAACAACTTGCACTCCTCCCTGGAAGTCTACCTACCCATGCCCCATTCCCAGCATCCTGGCCAAGTGCTCCCACCCACGCCTGAATTCACCCCCCCACCCACAGGTGCTGTACACAGAGGTGTAGACACAGGCCTTTGCAATACTCCTCCCTCCCCACTCTCTTCTCATCCAGACCTGCAGATCTTTCACCTCTCTCTGTGCCTGCATGCCATACATTTCTTGGCACAGCAGCAGTTCATTTCACAGTGATGGGATATGCCCTGGAACACACTGGCCACTACTGCAGTTTCTTCTCATCTGTGAAGTGGCCCTTCATGCAATTGCCATTCTGATACACAGGGCTGGCCCCCTTCCTTCTGTACCACACCACGGATTTGTAGAGAACAAACCCAATACCAGCCAGACACAGCAAGAGCAGAGCCAGTATGTCCAGGCAGAAGTACTCATACAAGGAAAGGTCGTAGACAGCCGGGCGAAGGTAGGGTGCCCCATCATGACGAAGGATGTACTCCAGCCAATACACTGTCCTGTTGAGAGCATGCATTGGTCTGTCCAGGTGCAGAGCTGAGATGTGCTGGGCTGCTTTTCTGTAGCTGCAAGGGAACATGACAAGACATTGACATTTTGACAGAAACTTCATACCTGAGAAGTGGCCTGAGACATCCAGTGATGCTTTCAAGTCCCTAACAATACCTTGGGAGATGGGCAAATTTCTTCCATTCTTCTTCTGAAAGCCACTCTGATGGCATTCACCAGCCATGAAGGCACAAGCCAGAGTGTATTTTACTTGGTGTTTTGTTAACAACACTGACAGTTTGGCTTGCAAGTACTGTTCATGTGTATGGTACTTTCTGAGGGGAGTTTGCACCCTAAGACCTCACCCAGCATCAAACAAAAGTTATACACTTGATGGGTGGCCAAACCCTTCTAGGTACCAAATTGCAACACCTCTTAATAGGTAAGAAATACAAAATATTTTAAAAATCAAGCTCTCACAGAGCATTTAAAAAACCAGCAGTAGCACATGTCCTATTAGAAAACAGGAGCCCTGTGTCACTTTTCTGTTCCTGCTTTAGTTCTAGGAAAAAGCAGAGTATGTGATTGACAGAAGGAGCAGATGGAGCATTACCTGCAGTTCCTTCTCTGTTTCTACAGAAAGATTTTTGGACAAGCTTGGGGAGGTCCCAATGGAGGCTGTGATCTCACGCTCCCTGATGACAGGCTGGCATTAAGAGAAGAGGTCTATTCCCCAGTATCTCAGAAAACTTTCTAAGAACATTACAGTCAGTAAAACAGGACTAGATCACACTCCTTAGCAGCAAATGCTGGAGCATCTCCTCCTGTGCTGCATCTAAGGATTTTGAGGCACTGACACATGGTCAGCTGAGCAATGCTTGCAACTGTGCTTGGTACAGAAGCCACCACAGGTGGTATAGGAACACAAAGACACACTGGTCCCTACACGCTGTCTGCACCAAGGAAGAGTTTGATGCTTCCAGATGCCTCACCTGGGGTCAGAGATGACTGTGATGACAGCCTGGTAAAGCTCCTCTTCTTTTACTCTGCTCCAGTCCATGAGGATACCCATGCCCTTCGCCTGCACTCTGGTCATGATGTCAAACTGGTCCCCGTAAAAAGGAAATCCCACCACTGGCACACCATGATAAATTGCCTCAAATACACCATTCATCCCACAGTGGCTGACAAAAGCTTTCACGTTGGGATGGCCTGCAGGTAAAGAAATAATAGCAAGTCAATGCCTTCCATGTTGCAAGGCTACCGGGGCTTCCTCAACACACAGTGTTGATATATGCTTAGGGAAAAACAGGCATGCTGAGCAGAGAGGATGCTACCCTTTGGGAATACATCTGGCTTTTGGCAGCCCAGAATTGCTGAGTAGAGCCTGGAGGAGAAGGGAGATAGGAGCCAAGCAGCTTCAAGCAGGTGTTAGGTGAGGATCATGTTTTGTACAGATCAGACACACAAGAAGCAACAGATCCACACAGGTTCTGCTATCCTTATGTGCCTTTGCTGTGCTTTGAGCTAAACTCCAGGGCTGTTGCTAGCGGCACACACACACACAGAGCCCAGCCTTACCTAGCAGGTCATTCTGGGGCAGCCACCCCATCATCAGCGTATTCTCACCCAGGTTTCTTGGCTTCTGACCAAAGTATCTGTGGGAGGAGACAGATGAAGGGAAAAAAGGAGAAGAGAAACAATAATAAATTCAATCAAATCAAGAGACAGAAAGCAGATTCTGTGATTTGAAATTAATCACCCCTCAACATTGTTTTTCATCCAACTCAAGTGAAAATGAATCCCATTCCCTTTTCACCTCCACACCACCCTTTGCGGGAGGCGAGCAAATGCACCAGCCATCTTCTCCACCAGATCGCTCGGAAGAGCTCGGATCCCGATGCCAAAGGAGACAACAACGACACCTGCCTCTGCTGCTTCCACCCAGAGATGCAGACCCTGTGGGCAAAACACACACGGCTGCCTTGAAGTATTGCTGCAGAAAGGCCCTTCCCACTCTTGCCTCTGACAGAGGCAGTAGAAAGCTGTCCACAGAGAAGATGGAGCCAAATCCACCCAGAGCACAAAGCTACACGGTTTTCACCAAGCAATGAACTCTAAAACCACTGTGATTTTTGAATCCAGCCAGGCAGAAATTACTTGAGCACCTCCTGGTCTTGGGAGTTTGCAGGCAGGTGACCAAAACCTGCATTTCATAGCATTATCTCCTGCACTGGAGGTAACACAATTAGTCTTTGACAAGAAAGGTTCTGGAAACAGGCACCACATAGGAACAGCTAGGGCAGAGAAGGAAATTGGAGTAAGAAGCTGAAGGCTATTTTCTCATTACCACTAGGACAGGAGGCCTGTCAGGGTCTCTAGATGTAGGCTGATACAAGAGACAAAACATCCACACAGTCAGGAGCAACTTCTTCCTGGAGAGGTCCTACAAACTCTCCAATGTCAAAGGCTGCTGGAGGTGGCAGAAAGTCTTGTCATCTTGACAGGAGACTTCTACCCAGCCGTGATAGCTACTTGCAGACAGCAGATTTAGGTTTTGATCACCGGACAGAGAGGTAGCTACAGATGCAGTAAAACCCACAGTTATTTGTCCTTCATTTAGAGGCTACCTGTAATGCTACATAAACAGGTCTGTATCTAGAAGAGAGTCTGTACTTTTTTTAACCAAAGCCAGAAGGTAGTAAGGAGAACAAATCAGCAACCACAGCTGCTGTGAAGCAAACATGGGCTATTCCCTCTTATGCCAGGCTGGGCTGAGTCTATTTTCCATTATGAATTCTGTCCTGCTTCAAGCTTCCCATGTATCCCAGTCAGGAGCATTTTAGGGAAGTTTAATAAAAATCTATCTTTGAATATAGATATTTCCTAAAATAAACATGTATAAAACAGGAACATGAATAAAAAATATTTGTTATTAAAAGAGAAAACTAAAGTGATTAATTCAGAATAATAATTGTAGTCTAAAAGTTAGGGGATCAGGGTACAAAAAGGTTACAAAGCACATCTTAGTCTTACTCTCCGGGGATATTTCTCCTTTGTTGTATGCTTCAGAGACTCGAGCCTATCTTTTCAGAAATGCTTAGAGTGCCCTAAAACAATCCAAGAATCAAAAAGTTTACAACAGGTACTTTGGTTTCTCCATTCTTTTGAGTTTCACATCCTTTGAGCAGTACAACCACTGAAACTGCTACAGAAGAGAAAGTGCTGGTTTTCCTTTTCTAAATAGAAGTACAATGACTACTAAACCAGATGACTGTGTTATCCTTTATAATTGGGCCAATAACATTAATCTTTCAGAAACAGCATTGACGTTGCCAGGGAAGCATGGCTGACCACCAAATGTTCTCACTTTCTCTCAAATACATATCTATATTTAACCAAGTCCTAATTAGAAGCAGTCAAAATCATAGTGTTTCAAATAGGAGGAAATAAACATTTAATTACATTTCAGATGGGACATTCTTTAAGGTACACCTAGACCTACAGAGGCTCTCTCTTCTGCTGGCATCCCATGATGCGGACACAGGCATGCCTACCTGCTAGCACGACAGCCACCACCTCCTGCAGGGCTCTGGACTTATCTCCGTCATTCTTTCCTTAGGTGCCCTGGGATCTGTTCTGGAAGCACATGAGTAATGCCCTAGCAAACAACTCCCTTCTTTATAAGGCAGGTGTGTACGTGGCCAGGTTGGACCAAGGCAGAGTTTTGCAAGAGCTGTGAGGCAGCCACCCTCTGACACAGCTTTTGGAGCACCCTACGTGCGTTTCATTACCTGCAGGCCATACCACATGGGCAAGGCTCATGTGGAGCCANAACATTTAATTACATTTCAGATGGGACATTCTTTAAGGTACACCTAGACCTACAGAGGCTCTCTCTTCTGCTGGCATCCCATGATGCGGACACAGGCATGCCTACCTGCTAGCACGACAGCCACCACCTCCTGCAGGGCTCTGGACTTATCTCCATCATTCTTTCCTTAGGTGCCCTGGGATCTGTTCTGGAAGCTGTGAAGCACATGAGTAATGCCCTAGCAAACAACTCCCTTCTTTATAAGGCAGGTGTGTACGTGGCCAGGTTGGACCAAGGCAGAGTTTTGCAAGAGCTGTGAGGCAGCCACCCTCTGACACAGCTTTTGGAGCACCCTACGTGCGTTTCATTACCTGCAGGCCATACCACATGGGCAAGGCTCATGTGCAGTCAGACACATCTGGAGAGCTTACTTTTAAGGCCCCTGATCTCACTTTTTTTAAACTGAAAAATATTGGCATTCACAGCATCAGTTAAGGTTGCCATCAGAGATCTTGACAGGCCTCTAATAATTTGAAAGTTGAAATCTTATCTCCATTTCAGACCCTTGGTCAGGAAACCAGGGCATCTTGACTGCCCAAGTTTTATTATCCAGGTTTATTTCCCCTCAACGTTTGTAAAAGTGGTAAGACAAGTCTTACTCTGTTCCAATACTGTCTTCAGCCAGAGGCTTTAGGAGCTTGTCCCTCTGAATTTATTCCTGGGATTAGTGAGGCATAAGCTGGAGAAAGCCTGGAGAGGAGTTTTCAGGACTGAACCTTGAGAAAAAGGGGATAATACTCTTCAGTTTGCTACATTTTGGGATTCTGCACTGAATTTAAAGAATAGCTCTCCCCTGTGGTTTCCTAAGACTACAAGCTCAAGGGCAGAAATGCTCTGTGAGAAATAGGGTAAAGGAGGAAATTCTGGATTAACATATCAGTGATGAAACAAGAAAGATTAATTCTCTTTAGCTCTTCCCATTTCCACTTTAGCATAGGAGCAAACAAACTATTCATTATCAAGTCCTAGGGGCAGCACTTCCATCTTAGGAATTCCACACACCATTTTACACAGACAGTGAGGCCAAATCCCACTTCAGAGTGGGCCACTTAATTTCCTTACATCCTCCCTGCAGCCTGACAGCCTTCAGTGTTCTCTGTCTCGCCGATGCACCCACAAGCACCAAAACACAGCAGCTTTCCAGACACTTGGGGCTTCAGAACTTTTACAAGGTTCTTCCAAAGAAGATCTGTACTAAGTAGCTTCCCCAGTTGATGTGCAATAATAGATCAAAGCTTTCTTGCACTTACCACTGGAAGGGGCTTTGCAGGCTCAGCAAGGATTCCCCCTGTGAAAATTACATGGGGGAGCGTTGGACGGGGAAAGTCCAACACCACATCGTTACAGAGGAAGAAAAGACTAGTTCCATGAACAAGGTCCAACATGGATGTCTTGGGCTCCACCCTATGCTTCTCCATGAGACGTTCAAACTTGGGCAGGATGACCAGTTTTGTAGCCACACGAGTGATTATGTAGACTAGGAGATTCCAAGTCCTACCAAAAAAGCCCATCCTGTCTGTCATCAGGGAGTTGAATTCAGGGACATAGGCAATGGGGGAAGTGGCACCAATCTCTGCTGGGAACCAGAAACCAGTGGAAATCACAGCATATTTGATGTGTAGGATGTGGGCCAGAATAAATCCACACATCTCATTGGGGTCCACCAAAAGTAGATCAAAATGCTCCCACTGGAGTTTCTGCAGAAGGGTAGAATTTCCCAGTACTAGGTCACAGTTTTCCAGGTACTTCTCCAAAAATGAAAACACCTCCAGAGAGGTCATCTTCCCTTGAAAGACACGTTTTATCTTCTCCTGCACCCAGGCATCTGCGCTCTCTGTGCTGAAGGTACCCCAGTACCTCTGCACGCGGAAGCCGGGCAGGGAGGTCTCCACATCCCGACCTTCATGAAGAAGCAGCACAGGGTCATGGCCCCGGTCAGTCAGTGCCTCTGCCACACGCATGAAGACTCGCAAGTGGCTGTCAAAGACTATGGTGGGCATGATCAGCACCTTGGCACAGTGAGATGGCTCCACAACGAATGCAGTCACTAGGAAAAGAAGAGCAGCACGGCACGGTAGCCCCTTCATCATCTTCATCACTGCAAGGAGACAAACACATTAGTGTAGTATCTCTGTCATGCACTCAGCAACTAACAGCTGGGATTGTAGCTGCAAGCCAGGACTCATGAGCTGGGAAAGGAGGGAAGTCTGGAGCTCTTCACTGGGGAACATCCATCCCCATCCACTCTGCCTTGGCCTAAAAAAAAAGCAAAACCAAACCCACGAAAATACCCCAACAGCCAAAGTCAGAAATCAGGGGAGTTTTCCAGAAAACCTCTTCTCTGTGCTCCTAAGGCTCAAAAACTAGCAGACTGACTTGCAGAGAGTTACTGAGAGTGAGTGGCTGGAGGAGCTATGCTGGGTCACAGCACCAGCAGGGACACTTGCTGCTCAGTCCCTGTTTACCGCTACAGAACCAGCTCAGCTGGATTTTATTTTTATTTCTGTCCAGCCAGAACAGCTGGTTCTCTCTGAGCCCTTGATGTCTGTGCAAGCTCACAGGGAGGCCTGCAGAGCTTGGTGGAAATGCCAAGAGGTGTGCTCTGGCTTTGGCCCTCACATGGCTGGCAAGGCACCTTGCTCAGCACAAATGGGGCCGGAGCAAGTCCAGGTCACAGCAGGACCCACTGAGAGGAACTGCAATCCTACAGCACAGCAACAGTCTGGACAGAGAGCTGCTCCAGTACGGATCAGTCATGGGAGGCTCTGGGGAAAGGGCTGGGAAAGGAAAGAAGATGCCAGGATACTCATCCACTAGGAGAAGGCAAACCCAGAAAGCAATCCCAGAGATGACATGCAACACCTGTGGCACACTGACGCCCCTTAGTCACACTCCTAAAGCCGTCATCCCCTCTTCAGTTTAGTGAAACACCCAAGATTTCTGTTGTGTAAGGGATGTTGCTACATCACTGGAAGCGAACGCGCCTCACCCACACCTAGCATTATTTTGGGAGAAGAATTATGTGATAATTATTTGGGAATAGTCAGAAGCAGAGTAGTTTTCTGATAACCCAGTTCAGACACACTAGGAAGCAGCAGTGGGAGGAGGAAGAAGTTACAATGGGAACAACTAGAAGTGGATTTTGGATTGGTCCCACACTCTAAGCCCCAGTGGGGCTGCAGGGATGTGGTAGAGTGGAATTTGGTACAAGATTTTCTGACAGCCCCTCCACTAGTGCTTGATCAATTAAGAGGTGGGAAAGAAAGTAACGGACACGATTCTGCTAACTACAATCTTCAGACTATCCTCAGGGAGAGGGTAAACTAAGCACCTAAGGGTGCAGACATGGGAGAATAAAACTGCCCTATTCTTCCTCCATTGCCTTCTTGTGCCATGTGGGGACAGGACATGGGAAAGAAACAGAGCAGCTGCTGGTTGGGACCCTCCCCTGTTTCAAAGGCAATTCCTGCTAGTGCTTGGACTCCCACCCTTCCCACCCAGGGTCAATTGTGTGGCTGTGCCTGCACAAGTGATAAGAAACACAAGAAAAGCTAACAGATACCAAGAGGGAAGTTGGACCCACAGAACAAGAGCTCCAGGAGAAGGTAGACAAAGGTGACGGGCTAGAGAGAAGAAAGCATAAGCTCTGGAAGGAAAGTGAGGATCTGCCCAGCATCCTGCCTCCCTAACAGCAGGAAACAGGCTGGCCTGTGACAAAGTGTTGGTCACAACAGAGCTACAGCCCACAAAGCTGGTCTAGTACTCAGATTACGTGAAGGCCCAAAGGGAACTTATCCTGCCCGACACCAGGGAAGGTAAAGCATTTGGCTATGACTTCCACAGCAGACCCAGGAGCACATGCTGCTTCCAGGAAGCAAGGGGAGGATGGCAGCCATGTACTCCTGATCTCCTCTGGGATGGCAGGCAGTTAAGGACAGAAGCAGGCAGAGGCTTGTCCTGGGGCACCTAGTGGGTCATACATGCATATAAGTATGCCAACAAGAGTAGAAGAGGTTTTATGTGTGGGGTAGGGTGTTTTCTCATTGGGCAACAAGTAAAAGATGAAGAAATAGTCCAGGTAAAAGGTATAGTTATTTAAAGAACAAAATTGTCACCCATCTTCAGCAAGGACTGTGTTCTGCCATGGACCTATATGCCAGACATTGCTGAGACCCTCAGCTCAGCCAGGACCCTCTGGGGAACTACCAAAATCCAAATGACAAGTAAGCTGTCAATCTCAGCCCTCAGGTCAGGGGCAGATGCTGATGCAGTGAGACTTGCAAACTGGTCTTGGTGGTTTCATCTCCTCCAAAATCTGAAACAATCCCTAAAGGTGCTGGCTCAGGAACCTCTTCTCCCTGCCCAAGCAATAAGGGAGGCTGTAAATCTTGCTAAGAGGCGAGAGGATGCCAGGCTGCAGGAAGGGACCTTTTTTCCTACTTCAGCTCAATACCACCAGAGATAATCTCTGTTCTGTCCATGCCCAGAAAGGTACCCTGGTCATAGCTCCAGCCCTAGAGCTGTGATGGATACACCAGACACATCCCTGATTTTTAGTGCTATTGGGATATGATGAAGGCTAACTACCAGCAAAAAGGGCACAAGGGCTCTCTGTCCCTTATTCAGCAGCTAGTCATTGTTGCAGTCTCAGGTTGATAGCAAAGGAGAAGGAAGTCCCAGACCTAGACAAGAGCTAAATGGCCCATTTGAGGGAACGCTCAAAATTCACCTGCTCACCTCGCTGGTTTACCTCTTACTAACACTTAACAAAAAAGTTGCTCCATGAGCTCTGCAGCAGGACCCTCCAGCCTGGGCAGCTGCTGTGGCCAGTGCAGTACAGGCTCAGCCCAGCTCTCTGCCTATGGGAGCTCAGCTACTGCAGGCAGGTAGTGGTCAAGAGAAACCTTCAAACACCTGGGCATGGAAATGTCATTCTATGGGAAGGTGAATTCACAGCTTGTGCCTTGTCAGAGGTGCAAAATCCAGTAAATGACAAAAAGTAAATGACAGAACCATCTCCTTGTTTGTGGTCTGGAAGTCCTAGTGGCTACATCACATAAATACTGCAAAAATAACCCTGCCACTGCAAGGGGAAGGCTTGCAAAGAGAGAATAGACCCTTCTCTGTTTTCATGACAAGTGCTTGGCAGAGCCATGCCAGCTGGATGATTTACACAGAGCAATGCCCCTAACATCACAGTTAACACTGGCAGCCAGAGTAAGGGCTCAAGGGAACTGTTGGAAAAGCCCACACCACAAATGTTTTAAGTTTCACCACTGCAGCATTCAGGGCAGAGCAGGCACCTCAGTAAGAGCAGGACTTGGGAAAGTGAGACTGTCACGGCAAGCAGCAGCATCCCCCCTACCCTGCACAACTGTCCACCTTCAGCTGCTGGGAGACTGCTTTCAAAGCCACAGCAATGCATGGGCGCTGAAAAGTGAGGCAGCAGAAAGGGAGCAGAGAGAGCACAGCCCTCTGAAATGCCCCTGAGAAACCTCTTACTGGGCTGAAATTTGTCCCATGATTTTGCCCCGTTTAACATGTTTGACAGGGTATGGCTTTGGTATTGATGGAAAATTACACCAATCAGCTTAAGTGAAATAAGTGAACAGCTATAGCTCTAATTTAATTCAGGTGCCTTTTATTAGGCTAAAGTGCTAAAACCTCTGACAGCAAGCAGTCCAAGCAAAGAATCCCACAAAGAAAGGGCTATGAACAGGCTCAAATGCAAGGACTGCCATTTACATCTCTCCCTCACTTTTTTATATTACCTAGTTCCTGCCCATGACCTGGAAGCCCATATACATGGGACTGAATTATTTCTGCTCCTGCATCCTAGTCTCTATGCAGCTCTTGCCCACAGTAAGAAATGTTTTCACTGCAAACTTCTCAGGAACTAACAAAGCAGCAGAATTAATTGAAAACCAAAAGCAAAAGATATCTTCACCTGGATGCTCTAAACTCATCCTGGAATAAGATACTGAAGTTTGCCTGTTCTGTTGGGTATGATCCAGAAAAACCAGGACCATCTGCTACCATCATGCTGATGACAGCCAGCCTAGCTGCAGCTAATTTATGGAAGCCAAGACTCTGTGAAAGCAGGCAGGTATGCAGCTCCAAGAGCAACTTTGTCACTGCAGGAAGTTGTTGCACTACAAGCAGGGGATGCCCAGGGGAAACCCTAGTAAAAACCTAGAGGGTACAATACTGTAAAAAGCAAAGCACAGGTTGAAACGGGGAAGTTTAACCATCAGTCACATCCAGCCCAGTGCTTTGTGGGCTTCTGTGCTCTGGTTTTGGTTTATCACAGACTCTGACTTAACCAGAGTCACCTGGGTAAATTACACTAAGACTAAAACATTTGTATTAGCACTATAGTATACTAATATCAGAGTGCACCGATACTAGCTTTAGTATTTTAGTATAGAAAACAATGATAAAGAAAAGAAACCCCTCCAGATACAAGCACCCCCTGGCAGTCTACAACCCTGAGGGTTTTTTAAAATACTGTTTGCACACAGACTGAATAGCGCACAGATGGTCTGCTCAAAACAACATACCTTTCTAGCGTTTTCCCTTCTACATATTCATGGCAGCCCACTACAAGCACAGAGAATGAAGGAAGCCAAGATCCCCAAAAGGCCAAAGGGCACTATCACAGCAGTGATCGGGTCACTAGCATCAGAATGATTTATACTTTTCACCACATTGGTGCTACCGCTGCCACAAAACACCAGAAGTGCTCTGGCTCATCTCTTTTGGACAAAGATTGATGTAGTCCCCAAACAGTTCCTAACTCTGGACCATCTTCAACATCCTTCCTGTCTCATTAGAGTTATATGGAGGAAGTTCTACAGGCAAGGTGGGAATCAGTGGGCTAGCAGGAGGTTGCCAGATGATAGATTACTGCCAGGGAACCATGATACTAAAGGAAATACTGGTCCATAACAACTGAGAAAAGAAATAAAGATCTGGATTTTTATCTTGTATTTGAAACTACACACATCTTCAATACCTTGAGCTGGGGGATGGTGTCAGACACCACACATCTGCTTCCCCACCTGGCCTCTCATCATACATTAAATCTGTCTAGTTAGTAAGTGAGATTTCCCCCATTTGATATCCACAGGCTTCCTGTTTGTCTTCTGAAAGGAACAGAAATGGTTTGTGACACCAGGGTGCTCTGCAATAACAAGTTCTTCCGGACAGCCTTTTTCTCTTGCTTACAACACAGTTGCAAGACAGAAGCAGCCGATGTGAGACTGTGCCCCTTGTGAGTGGTCTGAGGTCTGCAGTGTGGAAGCAAGTCAGAACCAGTAATCCCTGGTTGAAAAAGAAAGAACAGCTTGGGGCCATTTCCAAATAGTCATGTGAGCCATAGACCTCAAAGTGAGAGCATATGACAGGGCAGAGCATTATTTGGTCTTAAGAAGAAATTATGTTTGTATGACCCTCAAGTTAAAGAAGTTCTTCAGACTGCAGAGAAAACTGGGAAAATACAAGTGCACCAAACCTTAGAGAAGCAGTCAAGAGGAATGGGGAGGAAAAGAGTCTTCCCATTTACTGCCTTGGCATTTCAGCTTCTTTCTGCAGAGAAGCGCCACATTTAAAGAAAAGTTATTAAACACCCCAGAAAGTTGTGAAATCTTGTGTAGAAAGCTATGGGGACTGATAAAGTCTTGACAGACAAGTCTGATCACATCTGACAGAGTTACAGGAGTAGAGAAGCTACGGGTGAGTCTTATCTTCAATGAAACAATTGACGCCCTCATGTAAAAGAAACCCACAACCAAACCAAAGAGCTTCTTAGCTCAGAGGAATGAGACCTGGCTGAGCTGCCGTAAACAGAGGTTGAAGAGGGTTGCATAGGAAGAGGAGGCAGATCAGGAGATGGAAGCTACTCCTGAGACATAATCTTCTAAAGGAAGACGAAGCAAGTTACACAAAAGCGCCCTGAACGCGTGTCCGTGAGCCAAGGCTCTGGTCCTGCGCATTGAAGCAGATGCTGAACCTGTCAGCAGCCTCGCTGGAGCAAGCCAGGCAGCGCACACGCGGCCGGGCAGAGCCGGCACCAGGGAATTCAGACCGAGTCCCTGTCCCCGTCTCCCCGGCCGGGCAGCGCTCAGGTGCCATCAGCCCAGCCCTACAGCGCTCACCCGGAGCGCAGCTAGCAGCCCCCGCCCGCGGTCACCCCGAGCCCGCGCATCCCGCCGACCCCGCCACGCCGCAGGGCGAAAGGACCCTACTTGCACGGCAGCCGGGCAGGGTACGACAGCCGGCAACGCCGCCGCTGCGGAGCCGAGAAGCCTCGCCAGTGGGACGGGCCGAGAAGCACCGGCCGCAGCTGCTGCCGAGCCGGCTCCTCCCGGGCCGCCCGCCCCCGCCCCTCCGCCGCCGTGCCGGCACCCACCTGCAGCGAGTCCCGGCGGAGCGCGGCCCGAGTGAGAGGCGCGGCGGTGCGGGAAGTGGGAGGGAAGAGAGGGAGGAAGGGAGGGATGCAGCCGCCACCCGCCCGCCTTCCCCTTTCAAGCTGCCGGGCGCAGGTGGAGCCGGGCGGCGCAGCCCCGGCCCACGGGCCGCACCCCGGGCCGAGCCGAGCCGACCCCGGGGCTGTGGCACGAAGGCGGGGCGAGCGGGGGACGGGGTGGGCACAGAGAGCCGCACCTGCTGCTCCGGCAGCTGGACGGGCAGCGGGGCAGCGCCGTCAGCTGCGGCTTGTGCCTCCAGCCTGGCCAGTGCGTCTGATCGCCGTCAGAGCATGTCTCCAGTGACCGCTGCTAGGACAGCCCCAGGGCCAGAACCCCCTTGAGAGGAGGGCAATAGGAACACGATAGCCTGGACTGCAAAAGGGAAAGGATGGCGCACGAGGGAATCGGGATGTGAGGGACAGTGTTCCAGCACACACCAGAGGGGGATGTCCTGTTCGTCCAGTTCCAGCATTAATAACAGCTGTAACTGCACCACTGTTGCACAGGGAAACCAGGCCTCTACACCAGGACAGCAGTAGAGCAGAGATGCAGGCTAAGTATGTCTAGCAGCTGCAAAATCTTGTGAAAGGACCAGTTTTTCTCAGGAGCGTCAAGCATGTTACTTTGAGTCTCCCAAAACATTTCCCACCCCAACACTTGTTGCACTTGCTCAGTCGGGTACTGATCTCCAGCAAGGCTAACATTCTTTGCATCCTGTGCTGAAACTTCAGACAGCAGTACGTCTTCTCCTACAGCATCACCTTCAAGGTGGAAGGCTGTGGCAAAGAGTGTTGGTTACAGAGCAACAGACAGCCCAATGCACATGGTGCATCGTCCCACCCTTTTCAGAGAACCATAGTGCAAGGGGTAAAACTGAGCATTACAGCACTCAAAATCTCCACAAGGTTGTACCTATCAGCAAGCTTCTTTTCCTTGCACACATAGAGGAAGAAATCTAAGGGGACACAAATCAGTTATTTTAACTAGATCTAAGAAGAAAGAATTTTCTTCTTCCTATATGCTGGCGCTTTATATGGCCAACTGCCATACAGCCGATTCGGCAGAAATATATGAGAAGACCTGATGAGATATTCTGAAGGGACTTATGCAGCCTCAGGTTTTGAAATAAGCTTCTAGCATCTTACCCAAATTTCTCAGTCACCAGCCAGCTGCACAAGCCACCTTTCACTTCTGAAGGTCTGTTACATGTCCACAATCATGTAAGTAGACAACAAGGAGGAGTTGTAGACAGATGTAGAGACAGTGCTGTTACCCCCAAGCACTGGCACCCTCCCTTTTCCCACCCACTATTCCATATCTTTAACTAACAGATCCACTCAGACTACAAAGGTGGTAATCTTTATTTTCTGACACATCAAATTCTCACATTTTACAGATGTTTTTAAAAACTTCAAAGCGTGTAAGTATTTTAAAGAGTTTCAAATGTAAGTTCCTGATAAACAGAAAAAAGAGGGCAAATGACAAGAAATATGATGTTCAAATCCCCATGCAGAAAACACTCTTCCCACCTTCCTTTGGCCTCTAACCTTTATTTTTTTGTAATAACCATGGTCTCCTGGGCCCCTCTGCACTGGAACCTCAAATCCAGGCCCCAGTGATTGTGCAAGCTGGGGGGGGAAGTTCTGAAAAATGCTCACTGGAAAAAGCTGCCACTTATGTACATGGGGGTGGCTCATCAAGTCTCATCCAACCCTCAATTAGGAGACACTGCTTTGCACACAAACACAGCTTCCTGTAACAAGGCTCTTCTCATTGGCACCCTTTGGGGAGGGAATGGAAACATGAAAATCAGGCCCTGCACTACCTCTCAGTGGCTGGCAGTTTCATCACATGGGGTAAGCATATCTCACAGCCCACTACTCCATTTCCCAAACATGCAGTACCCACTATTCAACTCATACTGGCTGTGGCCTCAACCCACCGCTCCTCAAACTAGTTAACTTAACCCACCTAACAAAGGGCCAAGTATCTGGGGGAGCATTTTCTACCAGATGTGAGCTGCACCTAAGAAAGGAAGCAGTCACACAACTGAGTGAATGCACGCCCACCCCTCAGTACACCATTATACTGTCAATTGCTCGTGAAATCTCAATTTAGGCTGCAAGTTTCTCAACTTCTTTGTGGCTCCCCATACTGAACATAGACTTGTAGCTCGTACTTCAAACCTTACAGCACCAGGGTTTGCCTTACTGCTATGGGGAAACTAGCATCTTACTTCTCAAGAAGGATTTAACAGATGGAAAACAGCTCCAAGACAAGTGATCCAACTCAGAAATTTAAGGCATTAATGATACATTCACCTTTACTCCTAACAAGCTGCAGCTCACACTGATGGCAGTAAATGTAAGCTGGCACATTTTATGTTCAGACAGAACAAGGAGTAATGCCGCATTGCAGCCAGAGTCTCTGAAACAAAAACGCTGCTTATCCACCTCTGCCTTTTGCTAAGAGGCCTCTATCTCCTCAGTCTCCTTTTCCCTTCCCACCAAGTGAAACTTCACAACCTTCATGCAGTCCAGTTTCTGTACAACTTCACTCCCCAGCTACACTAATGGAAGTGTTATCAAGAGTGCCACAGCAGTAATATAGACCTTGGTCTTTCTGACAATAGCCCCTAAGTTGCAACTACAATCAATACTGTTATTTAACTACTAAACCATATTTAACTACTAAACCATTGCTTCTCCAAGTACTCTGGTTAGTGGCCTCCACAGGAATGCAAGGAAGAGGAAAGTAGGTATTTATTGCAAGGTGAAATCACAAAACAAAACAGAAAAGGAACCCTGTCACACTACAAGGGTAAACTTAAAATGTCAGGTGGGGTTGGGGATTACAGCCAGAGTGCTCAAATTAGTTATTGTTCTTACAGTAACTAGTCAGAGGCAAGTGACAATACTTGCCTTTTCAAAGGTATGAGAGTTTAACTGGCTGAAAAAGAAATGGGAGGTTAAAATACAGGACAATGATTTCTCTTTCTTCTACAAGATGGGCAGGAAACCAAAAGTAAAAATCACTGCCAGCCTTTTAAAATAAGACTGTAGAAAATGTAAGTCTTGGCGGTCACCCTAGTGGTGCCAATAACACCAGCTCAAGGATGGCTTCAAATTAGGAGACTAAAACAAAATTAGAAATAAAATGGGGAAACATCCAACCATTCTCCCACATCCCTACACTGGAGCTGCCTGCCCCACAAAGGGCTAGGGGAGGTAGCATTCCAGGCAGGCTTGACATCCATAATGTCCGTATGCCCATCCAAGATGTTCTGGTGAGCAGATGGTTTATGAACTCCAATATTCTCAGTCACTTTCAAACTTGACGGAATTGACTTGGGTCGATATAGTGCCCCCACGGTAGCTGCCTCGTTTTTTCTTTGTTTTCTCATGACGGAAAGATTTGCCTTTAGTGTATTTCAGGATGTTGTTAGCTTTCTCACCCCAGTCACCAGCTGCTCCTTTCTGTGAGGGATGGAGGGGGGGGAAAAGGAATTCAAGTCAGTACCCAGGAGACTGAAGGCAATGCTCTGCACTTCACCGTACCCAGCAAACCCCAGTACGTTCACACTGGAGCTGATGCTGCTCTCCCATGCGCCTCCTGGTGGAAGAAGTTCTCACCAAAACCCTGCCCAGAAGCACACTGAGGCTGCTCTGCAGACATGTACTTCCAGACACCAATTGTTACCACTCTGGCACCACCTAGCCCTACCTTTGCTTCAAATGAGTTATCAGCCACACGGGCATCCACCTCAATCTCTTCTTCCCTTACGCGGCGGAATGGAGAGGACGGCTGTTGAAAAAGAAAATGAGATACAGTGACCACATACAAATACACAAGGTTCCTTTAGTAACAACCTCCTTCCTTGCCCTGCAAATACAGAACCCTGTTCACATCACCTCAATCTTTTAAGTGTTTCTCAGATTCATCATTCTTTCCATGCTTCAGATCAGGCAGCTCATGAGTGCTCCTGTGCAAGTATATCCAGCTTTGGCCAGAATAATATTATGTTCTTATGTGCACTCCCTAGGGTTCTCCAGACAAGGATAGAGTGCTTAAGGAGTAAAAATACAAATAATCCTGTGGGCCCAACCACCCAGAAAAACCCCAGACCAGCCTACTTGCTCAGAAGGCAGAGATGCCTCTTCAGCCAGTTGCCAGAGTTCACCCTCACTCACCCGTTTCACCTTGGGAACTGTGTGTGGTGTTTTGGCTTTGATCTTTGCTTTTTTACTGTGTGGTGTTTCTGGCTCCTGAACATCTTCCCTCTTCTGTTTCTTCCCGATTGTGCCTGTTAGACGTACAGCAGCAGAACTTTAAAGGCAGTGTTGGGAAAAGTAATGGCTTCTGTTCCCAAGAAAGCAAACTCAATGTTGACACAGGTGTGAGAACTGGTGCCTGCATTACCTCACCCAGAAAACAGACTGCTGTACCAGTACTGTACTGTACTGCTGTACTAACAAATTCTGAGTCAGCAAGGACCTCCCCATCCTATCCTAATGGATAAAATTTTATGCAGTACAGTAGCTCTATAGGAATGATTTTGCATACTTAAGAGTTCTGTTGGTCAAAATTTGCCAGATTTTGGATTCATACCATATGCACTTGCACACATCACTAGTGCATCACTACTTGTTTTCCTCCTGGAGGTTTAAAGATTGAGACTGTGCACTGGGGCATCAGCTGTGGTGTCCCACTCCACACAGATAAGGTCCTCCAGCAGTCTGCTTTGCTGTCACTAAATCCTGTGCATGCACAGATGGCAACTGGCAACAACTACACAGAAATGTACTCCACATTACCACAAACTTCACTGTCAGCAGCTATGCAATATAGACAAAACGATCCCACCAAATTCAAAACTAGCCCTTCCCTCTTACTACTGCACCAGATGGCACAATCTAATAACACACAGAGATTAGAATGAGTATTGTTTCAGAAAGTCTTCCATCCATGCTCAGCTCACTAACACTGCTTGACAGACCCACTTCCCAGACTGTTGGTAATACCTCCATTGACTTTTCCCGTCTCTTCTTCAGAGCTGCTTTCACTGCTACTGCTGCTGCCAGCAGCTGGCTTAGACTTCACGTTGTTTGCAGCTACTGCAGATGCTTTTGCTTTCTCTGTGGAGGCAGTGGCTTTAGAACTGTTCTGCACCCCCTTCACTGCCTTTTTGGGCTTCCCATCCTCTTCACTGGAACTGTCTGATGAGCTGCTGCTACTACTAGAAGCAGCTGCCTTCTTCCCCAGAGTTGCTTTTGCTGCCCCTGTAGATTTGGTGGCTGGTTTCCCTGCTGGCTTTTCTTCTTCACTGCTTGAGCTATCAGAGTCAGATGTGTCTGCTTTGGGAGCTGGAGTAGAAGGTTTGGACAGTGGCTTAGCCACTTTGCCAGCTGGTTTAGCTGGAGGGCCTTTCTTCTTCTTCTCATCGTCAGAACTGCTGGAGCTACTATCTGAATCAGAGCTACTCTCTGCTTTCTTTGTGGCAGCTGGTGACTTTTTTGCTGCAGGGTTTGCTGCTTTAGTTGTGGGCTTCACAGGAGCTGCCTTCTTGTCAGAACTATCAGAATCTAGAATGAAAAGAAAAAGAGAAATCAAGACTAAGTCCCATTCCTTTAACACATGGCTAAGATTCAGATTCAGTGTTGATACACGGTACACTTCATCATCTGCTTGAAACAACACTGCAGTGGGTACTCCTGTCCAACCACACCCTCAGACCCTGCCTAGAAACAAAGGTCTGAACAAGAACAACATGCATGCAGAAATTCTCCTTCTCTCCCACCCCAATACCTGAGCTGTCTGAGGAGGAACTGGAGTCTTTCTTTGCTTGTCCAGGCTTGACAACTACTTTTGCTGGTTTGGAAGTATTCTTTATCACAGGTTGTTTAGCAGGGAGCTTATTCCCTACCTTCTTTTTATCATCTTCAGAGCTAGAATCTAAAAAAACCAAACAATGTTCTTCAAGTTAATAGGCTTCACGTGAAAGTTACTTCAGTGGTAACATGTATGTAATTTATGGTTAAGTGAAAAGCAAAATGGCTTGTGGCTCAAAGCTGAGCCACTAGGTAACTGGCAAGCATCTGATGAATGCTTGAACAGTCAGGGGACAGCACTCATTTCACCACACACCTTCTTTGTTGAGAGAAAGTGGAAACAAACAGTTTAAGTTCTTCACTAATGCATGCACAAGGAAGTAAATATTTGGAGAATAATGGAGAAGAGGTATTGAATAAATAACTTTAGAGAAAGTACCAGTATCATCAAACTTAGGGAGAAGAAACATTGAAAAAAGAATCTATGTGGTAAGGATCAAAAAACCAAACAAAAAATTAAGAGATAAAGTTGACAAAGCATACAAAGTGAGGCAGCAACAGCACAGTGTCTCATTTTAGCTACTTTATCAGGTGAGATAGCAGCAGTTTGAAAATGGAGACTCGAGTACAAATACACCTTTGTGTTGTGGTACATGAATCTGGAATACTAAACCCGGAATACTAAAACTAAATATTCCAGTATTTCTGAATACTTTAGTAACAGCAATCAAAAACTTGACAATTTTGAGAGAAACTAGGTAACAAAACCAGAAAACACAGGAGTGCTGGCACTCACTGGAGTATCACCCAACCTAGTGCTAGAGCTAGCTGTCTGCAGACAGACTGGCAGCTGCCATGGCACCAGAGATACTGAGACATGCCACAGGAGCATCTTGAACTCAGAGGGAAATTGTAGCACATAGGGAACTTATGTGGGAAATACCAAACCTCAAACCTGGTCAACAGGAGAGACAAAGTACACTGCTCCCATTTCTAGGGTCACATTAGGAGAAGGGAAGCATCTTCTATTTTGAACTTCATATGGTGATTACATTTTTATTTCGGAAACTTCTCCAAACACAATGGAACAACAAACCCCAAAAATCTCAAGACACAGATGCTCAAGAAGAGTTTAACCATTAAACTTCTGTGAGAAACCTGATTCACAGTTCCCTGCCCTTTCCATCCAGCAATATGGGGACTTTTCTACACTTGCCAATGGTCTTGTCTCATGGTCATAGTCCACCTTGAATAGCAGGCTGCTGGTTTTCAATTTCACATCTTGCTAGCCATGGAGACACTGAAGCTTTTAAGCTCATATACTATGGCTCTTAGTTACACCACTACGGAGCAACTTGGCCAGTAAAAACATTAACACAAAAGGATCAGAACTTGATTTCTTAAATTACCTGAGTCACTGTCGGAACTGGATTCAGCCTTCTTGCTAGTCACAGCTTTCTTCTGGGGGGCAGGGATTGTTTTAGCTACTACTGCTTTGCCTGCAAAAGCAAGTTTAAAATTAATAGGCCACATCCACACCAAACCTTCATCCCAAGATCCAAACCTTAGCAGATGTGAAAAAGCTCCATTCTCAGTATACTAGCCACTCAGCCAGCCCACTGGAAGCCATGCAAGGACATGGCTTATTCCCACTAAACTAGATCCCAATGACTTTTCAAATCAGCATGTGCAAATCCAACCTGACCACAGTTCAGATCCACAAGTTGTACACAGTGTTGTCTGGGATGCCTTCATATTAATCAGAAGCATCCAGAAGACCAAATAGCAATATAGAGCAAAGAAAAATGGCCTTTCCGAGGAAGCCAAGACCTTGCAAAAACCTTGCTGGCACAATGTAGCACCTCCCCTGCAGCCTCTCCTCATCACAACATACCTGCTTCTGCCTTTGAGGACACCTGCTCTGCCTCATCACTACTGTCTGAAGAGTCGCTGCTCTCCTCCTTTTTTGCAGGAGCCTTAGCAAGGCCCTTCTTTGCCTGTGTTCCTTGAGGAGGTGGTACAGCACTGTATGGACCTATGAAGAGAAACACAGCATTCAGATGCCTGCACGACAATGTGAGCAGCACAACATTGTAGTAGTTAGAATAAAGCACTTCTGCTATTCGCTTCCATTTACTCCCCTTCTGTAGCTACAATCCAACACTAGTTCATAATTTAAAAGATTATACCCACCCCACTGCTACCTCCTTTCTACGCTTGAGTTTGACTCCCTTCTTGGGGTTCAGCTGACCCAACCATCTCTGCAGAAGTTTCCTCTGCACTTTTAGAAGAACAGGAGCTTGTCAGCAAACTTTTTCAGAAAAAAACCCAGATATGTCAATTTTTCATTGTTTTCATTTACTGCCTTCTCAAATCCTCTGATTAAAGAGTCAGACTGACCTTGGATGATAGATCCTCTACTCAGACCAGCTCTCTCCTGGAATCCTAAAGCCATTATACCACACTGAACAGAGGCCCATTTAGGCCATGAGCTGGAATGCAACTGAACGGCCATGGATACTTCACAAAATACCCCCTATTTAGTATTTTTTATGTACCAGACTTTGGCTTTTGTTTTGCAGGTGGTTTCTCATCGTCTGAGCTGTCAGATGAGTCCTCACTACTGGAAGTTTTCTTGGTACGTTTGGTTTTCCTTGGACATGCTTGAGTGGCTGCAGGTTTTGGCAGAGGTGATTTCTTGGGAACAGCCTTATCAAAAGAAATATACATTAAACGAGGAAATTGCAGAAATCTTGTGGGGACAACTGGATGTGGATCTTGTTTAATTCCACACCTCACTTAAGAGCAAATTCTCAAGACAGAGGGAAAAAGATTAACAGAGATTCTCAAATGCAAATTTTAAGAAACACGTGAGTATCATTAACTTTCCAGCTCCTCTGCTATTGCTTTCTGCTCCACGAACCCCTAATGAAGGGCTCCTCTGGACAAAAGGGCAGAGGACTGTCTGAAATTTAGCAACTGCTACATGATTAAAAACAACTATCATTATTTTTGTGTTGCAAGAAACATTTTTAAACACTCACTAGTGGAAAACTCAAAGTTACAGACAGCTAAACATGAAAGAGTCAGGCCAAAGCAACTTTATATAATGGAGACACAATATGGTTATGACACAACAAGATGTTTTCCTGTAAAGGAAGGAGCAGAGAAAGTAGTAAGGAAGTATTAGGAAAGAAAGCAGTACATGGAGAGATGCTATAACACATAATCCACTGTATGAAGGAAAAGCAGGTGTAAGAGTCATGTCAAGCACAGCATCGGTGTAGTCTGTGCCTGCAAGATGATAACACCCAGTCTTACTAGACTTCTACACTGTTGATGAAGTTTTTCATACTCTAATTTACCTTTTTTGGCGCAGCCTTTTCTTCATCAGAATCTTCACTGCTGCTGCTACTGCTTGCTGCTTTTCCATTGACAACTTTGGTGGCTGCCTGGGTAGCTTTACTTCCTTTTGAGAGAAACAAAAAGGGACATTGCAAAACATGCTATGGTAGATGAGGGATAATTACACTGAACAGTGAGTATCTTAAAGACAAAAGAACCACAAAAGCCTATAGAGCAAATTAAGGTAGTACTGCAAAACTGTTGGTTTATCCTACTGCAACCTTAGAGAAAGTTTTCTGGAAACTGTCTTCTAGCTCGTGGGAAGTTCCAAAACTAAAGGCTTAGTAAAGCCTGCTTTTTGAGGGGAAGACAATGGTAAAATCAAAACATAAATATTCAAACAATGCGGTGTTCAGGACCAGATGTTTGATTTGCATTCAGTTCTACACCTCTATGTCAGAAGAGAGTAAACTGGAGTGCAAATGGCAGTGAAAGCAAATTTTCAGACTGTTATGTTAATACATATGCCTTTGCATGTAGGTAGAGTCCCTAGCACTCCTCCCCTGCTTTTTTGATTTTGCAGTTTGCTCATGATACACAGTAACAGGTACCTGATTTAGGTGTTGCTGGTTTTGGTGGTTGCTTCTTTGGTGCTCTTTCATCCGAGCTGCTTGAGTCAGAACTGGAACTCTCTGCATTCTTCTGAGGCTGGATTTTGGTTCCAGCTGGCTTCACCACAGGTTTTGCACCTTTCTAAACAGCAGCAGGAAAAACCAATTAACCCTCGAAGTCGTGAAAATAAAACAAGGCTACTAAGATGGACACACACACAGAGAGTGTAGAAACAGCTGTCTTTCACAGAAGTTACCCTTTAGATTTGAAAACACCACTTTGCTTAGTGGTCAGGGTCTGAAAATCCTGGAGTAACAGTTTTGCTCTAGAAAACCTCCTACAAATTCATTGGAAGCCTCCTTTGCACATCAGTCTTCAGTTCTGCCTCCTCAAAATGGGGCAGTTCTGAGGCTGGCATTGTTCTCTTCCTTCTACAGATCACACTAGCTTGAAGGCTGACAATACTGACTGGGCAACTCTAGCTGGCCTCCTCTAGTGTATGTTATCATTACAGTGTTATCACTCCTCCTCCCCTAACATCATTCTTCCTTGCCTCCACTTCAAGACCATGACTGCAGCAAGAAAAAGGAAAGATTCTCCTTTTACACAAATACACACACATATATATATAAAGATCAAACTTACAGCAGCAAATTTTTCTTTGCAAAGGAAGTAAGACCCGGCAGTCTTAGGATAAAAGCAAGGACCAGACTTGGATATGAAACAAAGTGCGTGCAGGACAAAAAAAATACTTTTTCCTGGGATCAGTCCAAACTGCACTACAGAAATGTCTTTTTGCATTGCATCTGCAGCAGCATGGGCACTTTATAACTCAGGACAGGCGAGCCCAATTTCACATGCAATTCTGTTGGTTAAATTTGCTATTATTCATCACTGTCAAACGCACATTAAAGATGCTGGGGAAAAAAGCTAACCTTTGCTGGCTTCTTCTCCTCCTCCGAGTCTGAATCATCACTGGAGTCCTCACTGCTGCTCTCTGCCCTCTTGGCTGCAGGAACTGCTTTTGCTTTGGGCACAGCTGATGCTTTAGCTGCAAATAAGGGACAGCATACATTGATTACAAGTTAATTCACAATTTTCATGTACCCTATATCCTGCACTAATGGATATCAGGGCAAAAGGATATATTAAGATCATTAAACCACAACTGAAGTTCATAACACCGACTTTTGTTTCTTGAGCAGGGTGTGGCAGACTGCTCCAAAATGGGTAAGCAAAAGGATAAAACCAATTCTAGACTTTATCTTTGTCACACACAAATTTAAGCACAGATTTCTATCACCAAAGAGGACAGCCCACAAAGAAAGAGCACCCCCCAAATTAAGATAATATTAGCTGGGTCTGCACACTTTCCAGCTTAAAGAAACCTGCTGAACAAGTACTCTGGTGCTTGCAAAGAGAACCACTGCAATGCTGTGTTGAGGTTCCAGACCCCTAAATGTGTTCTAGCCAAATCCACTTCCTACTTCTTACTGATTGCTTTTTAATAATGTGGGGCAAAAGAAGTAGTTTTGTCTCATGTTATATTTACAACTGTCCTTATCAAATAAAAACCAGTTTTCAGTTCAAATTCAGCTTTAGGATGGCTCAAGTTGAAGACATATTTTCTTTCTGTGTCTCTCCCTCTCCTCATTTATTCCTTCCCTCCTGCAAATCTACTGCTAGACACACACAATCTTGTGTATAGTGATTAACAAAAGATGCAAAAACAGTTTCAGATAAAAGGGAAAAACATGGCTCACCACATAAGCAAAGTGCAGCACAGGGATGTATTTCTGATAGCACTAGGACACAAGCTTGAAAGAAAAAAGGGTGGCAACCTCACACAAGCAGCAGGTGAGTACGGATGCCTGGCATTTCTCTGGAATGGCTAAAACCTTCTATAGGACGCAAACTCTGCTGTGCCTAAATTTTAACAAGATAAAGATATCACCCTTAACTAAAACGAACATATCTTCCATGTCATGGGCAAAACACCTGCCAAGACCGAGATCAGTCAATACAAACCTAATCCCTGATTGCTGCTGAAAGTCCTGAAAAGAGCTACTGAAGTTGAGCTCTAAAGGCACGTGAGAAGCCAATGCCAAACACAACCCGGCCTGCACTAGGGCCGCCCACGAACCTACCAGGCTTCTTGGCCGGGGGTTTCTCATCCTCCTCGCTGGAGCTGTCACTGCTGCTGGCGGACGGCTTCCTCTTCACCTGGGCGCCGTTCGGGACCAGCTTTCTCTTCTTGGCCGCTGGAGACCTGCGGGCAGAAGGGCTGAGCGGGGCCCTGCGGGGCGCGGGCCGGGTGGAGGGGCACCCGCATCCCGGGGAGACTTACCGCAGCCAGTAGGTGAAGATGTCCAGGAGGGAGGCCGCGTTGGGGTCCTGCTCCTTCTAAAGAGAGAGAGGCCGCGTCAGCCAGCCGGTCGGTCAATGAGCCCCCGTCCCGNNGTGCGCGCGCGCGCGCGCCGCCGCGGCCCCGCCCCCACCGCTGCCAAATTGCCCGCGCAGCGCCGCTCCGAGGCTCGGGCGTGGCGCGGGCGGACCTGGGTCGGGGACGCTCCCGTCGTGAGGGGATGGGGCAAGGCCCTCTCAGTGTTCGTGCTCGTGTCAAGGCAGCGCGCAGTGGCGGACGGCTGCCTGTCGTGCAAAGGCAGGAGAGGGGCTGCAGAGCCGGGAGTGCCCGCTCGACTCTGGAAGCGGGCAGACTTCGACTGAAGTCCACTTAAGCCTCACTAGCTTACTCCTACTTGTAACCCGTTTTAAATCGCTGAAAGGAGAATGCTGGGGGGCAGGAGTGAGGAGCTGGGGGAATGCTGGAGAGCAGGAGTTCGGTTGCTCTAGGGAGGAGAACAGGCTGGAAGCTGTGGGCAGCCTCAGTGCCGGCAGTCCTCACCGGCACGGCTCGGCCCAGCCCCGCACGGCTGGAACGCGGCAGGCGCAGAGACAGCTGCTGCTAACAGGATTCACCGGTAGCCTCAGGAAGGGTGAGCAGTGAAGCAGCTGAACCCATACAGGAGCGTACTGAATACTCGTACTAAATCCATACAGGAACAAAGGGAGTTGGTAAAAGTAACACCATGATCCTAAAGTGGTAACCTATAAGAGACACAAAAGGAATTTGAGACAAGGCTATCCACAATGTAGGCTTGAAGGGCTGCAAGGCGGGTGATAGGGAATGAAACAGGTATAGCTCAAGTAAGTGCTGAAGACCTGGACCTGACCTTAAATGGAGCTTCTGGACCTATGGAAAAGGGTGGATGTGGAAGCCCCGGATGAGGCTGAGCAGGACAAGCTTAGTGTGTTAGTGTACTCAGAACTGTGATGAGGATGAGATTTCATTCACCTGTTGTATATTCCTGTGGCTTTAGTTACTTTTCCAGGGAAGTTTTTTTCCTGTAAAACGGAAGGTTTGCTGTGTTAAATGAAGCTCTCTATTCCTGCCATTGTGATGGATGGCATTTTCTTGATTTTCTTCAATGCAGTGTACTATAAAGCTTGCTGAGAGCCAAGGAAGAAGAGCATCCTGTGCTTAAATTCTAGATTTAGGGCTGCCAGGGTCAAAAAAACAGTGGTAGGTAGGCAGTGATTTGCTTTTTACATATCTCCTACCTAGCCCTCTGCACTTAACTCTTTCCTAATACTGGTGTTCTGTGCATTGGTCCCTAATGAACACACACAATTGGATGGGCTCTGTTCTCGGCAAAGCATGCCTGTTGCTGGTGTTTCTGGAAGGCTCCATGTTTGCACTCATGGGGAAGTAAAAGTCAGCTCTTGTGGTATTTTGCACTGTAAGATTCTGTCATTTTGTACAGGTGCTGTAGCCTGTGTATCAGAAAAGGGGTGTTCAGCTGAGGCTTGGTTAGATACGTTTACTTGTTTTTGAGATGCTCTGCCCCTTTTATGTTTGGAATAACATGGGGCTGTGTTGCAGAAAGGAAACTGTTTGCAGGAACTAATATTTCTTAGTTTTTGTAGTTTCCCTTTACAGTAATGTACAGCTGCAAGCTTCATCTGCAAAGCTCAGCAAACTTTTGTGCTTTTGCCTACATTGGAAAGGAAAAGATGCAGCTTTTGCTGGTAAACTGTTGTTACTTTAAGTCCTGCTCTGTAAAGTAACTGCTGTGAGGAGCTAGGGAAATTACTGACTGTGTTTGCTTCACTGGCTCAGTTTGCTTCTCCTCTGGTTAATAAGTATCTCCCTCTCCTGCCTGGCTTTTGCCACTTGGTCTGTTCTGTGCGCTGTGTGGCAGCTTCTCTTCAAAGGTGTGTGCCTCTCTAGGTATGTTCCCCTGTGTTGTGCCTACAGCTGTCCAGATGACCTAGCAGGGAAAGCTGTTTTTTCCTTGTATTCCCCAAGGCAGTAGTGGGAGATCCTGAGATCTAAAAAGCAAGCAAATTCAACTGATTTATGTTACTTCTTGTGAATTCCTTTGTTCCCCTCACCTACTCCTCATAAGTCTTTTCAGTCCTCTCCTTGGCTGCCATATCTCTTTTGTTAAGGCTGCAGGGAGAGGTATGCATGGCATCTTAATACTACAGTGACTAAACTGCCCCCAGCACTCGAGGTGAGGTGGCCCCGGTGCAGAGCAGAGCAGGACAATCCCCTCCCTTCCCCGGCTGGCAGTGCTGTCCCTGATGCCCCCCAGGACACCAGTGGCTCTCCTGGCTGCCAGGGCACTGCTGACTCACATTCGACTTGCCATGGACCGGGACCCCCAGGTCTGTTTCTGCAGCATTGCTTTCCAGCCTCTCATTTCCCAGCTGGTCTGAGAAGAGAGCAGCTCCATGAGAGGTCTCTGGCCTTCCCACTCTTTTCATGACCAAGAAAAAGTGAAGAGAGAGAGAGCACAGGTATTCAAACACTTACTCAAACCTTTCCTTGTTACTGCTTGTAAGTACCTAGCAAAAGAAAGCATTGGCTCCAGAAAGAGCAGTCTAGTCCTTTTCTTTGGACAGGGATAAGACAGACCCTTGAGAATAATCCTACAAATGCAGCTGTGTTTGTATGCTGCAGTAAACTGAAGTGAGGAAAGACTTGTACAGTCAATTTTGGGTAAGGTAGGATGAAATGCTCCCTCTATTTTATCTTTTTTTTTTTTTTAATTATTTCCGTAGGAGATTTGTGTTTCTAAGGCCTTCCTACTGTTCTAGGGTATGAAGGGGCTTTTGCCTCAATTTGTCATCTGAGTTTTTAGTTGGAGGTTGCTGAAACAACACACTAGCAGTTATTTTACTTAGGCTCATTTGTGGAGGCACATTAATTTCACTTTAGAGACTTGGGAAGTTCAAATGCTAAAGAGATTTCCTGTGGGCTTTGCATTGATTAAATAAAATGCAGAGTATCCTAGGTGACACTGACAGACATGGAGAAGCCCTGTGGGTTCCCTGGAAGCTGACTCTGCTAACCCTCTTTGTGATACTGGAAGGCTTTAAAGAGAGAGAATTAAAAGCTCATTTCATAAGAGCATGTCGAAATTCTCATCTAGCATCAGAGAGATGACTTTGTTTTTAACTTTTTATACTGGAAGTTAGAAGATACACAGCTTACCAAGGGAAATAATGTGGAACAGTCTTAAAGTCATACATGTGGTTATCCATCTGTTAAAATAGTTCTTAATATATACTTGATGTTCCATAATAGTAAAATAATTTACTTAGAGACTCTAGTTTCCAACTAGGTAACTTTTGTCTTTCACATAAATCCCAAGCTGGTTCTGTATTTGCACACTTCTCCAGTCCCTGAGTGTTCTTTATTCTAGTGTGTATTTTTGGGATGATTCAGAGGGGAAAGTTATGGTTTCCTCTTTGCATACCTGGAGTTACTCATAAGGCTTTATCATCAGGAAGTGCTTTTTGTCCTAGTACTTCCCTATTGGGAGAACAAACAGCATGGTTTTGGAAGACAGGCAGTGGCACACAGTTTGTAGGCTTAAAGTAGGTTTTGAGTAAAGAAAGATTTGGAGGCAACGAGAGAGTTTGAGCAACTTCTAAGATAGAGTTGATTAGTGGAAAATAGTTGATTCCTTTCTGCTTGTAATGACCTCTGTTCTAACTTCAGCAGTGACATGAAGCTGCATACAGAATATCCAGTGACTGCTTGGGAATGACTGCCTCGACTGGGAAGCCAGATTATAAGGGGTCTGCTTTTGCCGTGCTGATGTGCATCAAAGAAAGATCTCACTGGTACAAGTGGGTTTTTTGAAGTTTGCAAAGGAATAGGCTGAATAATTTAGGCAGCATCTGTTGCTTTGTCTTCAGTGACAAAATTAGTAAGTTGAGTGCTACTCTCTGAACAGTAAGTGTCCTTCTGCTGCTTATTGTCTCTGTGCTCAAACATTAGCCTAGTCTTACAGAAACTGGTAAATCTCATTTGAAAGACAGTGTCTTCTAGATGAAAACACAGAACATCAATCTACTTCATTCCTTAGGGAACAACTTGGCTTCCCTCTAGGAGTTTTCCTTGCTCACAGAAGACACGACAAAACCTGAGTTAGGGTTGAGCATAAAGCAGGTATTGCTTATTCTTTTTCACAACTATTGCTCCAGGTTTCTGGAGAGTGCTGTATCACTATAACACAACTTTTCCTCGTTGTAGCGCTGTTTCCTCGGCTACCTACGGAATGTGTGATTGGAGCCAGCTGGAAAAGGCAGTTTCCCTCCTTGGGGAAGAGTCCCGCCGAGTACCAGGAAGGCGGCGCACGGCCGGGCAGGAGCAGCCCCGTGCCCGGCTCTGCAGGGGGCGCCGCGGGCGGGAGGCGGGGCGGGGAGGAGCCCGGTGCCGTGTCNGGCGGGGCTTCTCCGCCCGCTCGTACTGCGCGGCGGCCCCGCTGTGCTCCGGCGGGCCAGGGCTTTCCGCAGCTGCCCCGCGCCGCGGTGCCGGCAAGCGGAGCGTAGCGGAGCCCTGCCCGCTCTCCCCGCGGGGCGGTGCCGCTGCGCGGCTCTGCGCGCCCCTGGTGCTCCGCTGCTGGGGAAAGGGGAAGGGGGGTCCGCTCGGGGAACCCTGGCGCTCTTCAGAGCAACGATGGCTCCTTTGCTTGTAGCCGGGCTGCAGCGCTTTCTAGCTCGCCTTGCTTCACTTACCTGGAGTTCAGGGCAGCTGCTGGCAGAGCTTTCCTGCGTCTTAAGTGCACTTCGGCTTGGCAGATCAGCGAGCTCTGAGGGAGGGTGTTCTCTAGGGTAATTTACCCCTGTCTGCCTTTACCACTTGCATGTTTTTCTGTGATGTTTTATAGAGAAGTCAGTTTTTCCTAAATGCGGCTGTATCCTTCAGCACCACTTACTTTTGGGGGTATGACTTGGTGCCCCTTGCCACGGTTGAAAGTGTTTTAGCTAACATATGTGCCCGTAAAACTACCTGGAATAGAGCTGCAAACTCAAGGGGGAGAGGGTTTTAGCCTGTATTGTGTAAGTCTTGCTAATGCCCAATTTGCAAGTTCCTCTCTTTGCAGGGAAGCATATGGGTTTTATCTAAAAAAGGAAAAAACGTGCCATTCTCAGGTTGTGAAGTAACATTTGCGTTTCATTGACGCATATCTCCTTGTGAGGTAAAAATAAGCTAAACAGAGGCCTCAGGAGACTTGTGGGCAAAACTACTTTTCTCCTTATAAACAGAAGGTGATTTCACAGAGACCCTTAAAAAGAGAACAACTTTAGATTAACGTATCGTAATGCAAATATCTTGTTCCTCTCTGTGAAGTTTGGTTTGCAGAAATTTTATCTGCTTTGATTCTGCTATTTCCTCTTGCTTGTTTGCAGCATTTTATTTAAAGTGAAGATTTTCTATTCCAGTCAAGGTAAGAAGTCTTACTAGGATGTTAATAATTATTGCATGTGATCACTATTACTGTGCATTCCGTGATTGCAGAGAATGCATTTATTTCATCATACATCACTTAAATACACACACTTTGCATCCTGAAATGTGGAAGGTGCTGAGGACTTCTCTTAATGGCCCACCAGCAGTTTCTATCACCTCTTGGAAGTACTCTCTAAGAATTTGATTATTAAGACACTTTGAGTTGTATTTCCCTTATACCACAGACAGTTGTCTTTCATGAAGAGGGAAGGATTGTTATTTTGGACAGCAATATTTCTGTATCCTCCATACACATGAATCACAAAACACACTGGAACAGGTTGCATACTGCCTTTCTTATGTAGTCAGAATTGGAGATGGATTTTTTTTCTAGCAGATGAAAATAAATTGCTTGCTACTGCATGTGATCCTCTGAGTTGGAGTGAAGGATTTAGTCTGTTTTTTTACCTGGTCTGTGGACAATGAGAAGTCATAATCTACTTATGAGAGGTATGTGAAAGATGACACAGAAAAGTTGTGTATTGCTACAAGCCCTGAGTATTCTTTATGGTGCCCACAAGTACAATGGAAAACTTTATGATCTGTAGATTGAAAAATGGTCAAAAACCTTTTGGCTTATAGAATGAAATAATAGATACTAACAGTTGCTAATGTAAGAGGTAGTCTTACCCAGAGCTGATATGCCAGCTTCCCACAGTATTGTTCAGCTATTTCAGTGGTAATCAGAACCTTATGATATGGCCATAAACCACTATCGCATATTTGGGCAGAACCTGAAGATCATCACCTTACCACTTGCAGACATAGTTTGGGGATGAGCCTGATTTGTTTTTTGTCTCAGAGAGAGACTGTGAAGACATGACATGGTCATGCATACTTCTATTCTCTTGCCATGAGTGTATGTGATTTTTACTGAGTTGTTTCATCCTCTGCCATTCTGTGTGCAGTTTGCGAGCTAGGGAAAGCTTTGTATCATGTCGTTTGTGCTGTTTAATTTGTGGGGCTTGCACTTCAATTATAGATCTTGGGCATTTCTGTGGTACTGGTTTGTAATCTCATCAGTCTGTTATCGTTGCTGTATAGTGAAGTGTGCAGCTAAACACTGGAGAGGCAATTACATCTGGAAAGCCGTCCAAAGGTTGTGGTTTATCATTGGAAACTGCAACAGAACTGCACCTTCTTTATTTTCTATGGAATAAGTGAACATGCCCTGCAGTATTGTTAATAGTGCTGACATTTTGTCAACAGAGGCAAAAGTATTTTTAATACTCTAAGCTTAGGAATCCAGTAACAAGGCGTTGTTAAAATTTAAACTAGATCACACTTGAAAGTGAAAGATAGACTTGTGCCAGCCAACCATTTTTCTTCATCTTGCTATTGTATATAGTGTTAATATATTCCTTTAATTGAAGACATTGCTAAAACCAGCCTGTCAAAAGCGTTGTCAAACCATCCCTCTAAGGGCAAGGTTTAAGGAAATAAAATGTTTGGTGTTCACCAAAGGATTTCTCTGTATGTATACAATAGGCAGAGTATACATTATGTTTTGAACTGTGCTCTGTTTTTCCGATGTTTGAAGAATTGTGAAAAACCTCCCTGAAAATTGAATTGTGAAAAAGAATTGTGAAAAACCTCCCTGAAATGTTCTGTATTCTTATTACACTCTTCCCTGAGGACTGGACCGTAGTTCGTGCTGCAAAGGCAGCTATTTGGTTAAACAAATAATAGCATGATCCAGGAAGGAGAGTCCTGTGTCATTCTTCTTTTAAAAGAGAATGTTGCAATTGAAGTTATTTTTAGATCTTTGGGATTTTTTTTTTTAAATAGTCCCAATGCTGCCTTAAGCTTATTTAGCTCTGCAAGACCCACTTCCAGTATTTTTGCTTATGAACATGGAGTGTTACTTTGGCTCTACAAGTGGAGTCAGTAATTTTATTTCTCAGTTCTCGTTTTAGGAGCATTCTTCCTCAGTTTCTTGTATACATGTAAAAGACTGTAGGAGCTGAGGGAAGAAGGCCTGAGGAGAGCTGCTTACAGCTCTGTTAAGGGGAATGGTGCTGTCGTAGAGCAGTCCTAGCTGGGAAATCAATACCTTTCCTAAACACCAGAGGAAGTTCCTTCCTGCTGGATGCAAAGGTTGCACTGCTCTGGCAGGGAATTTGCAGTGAGTCTGTCAAGTTTGCGTCCTTTATCTACACAGTGGAGAAGGGAGGGATTCTTGGATACTTAGTGCCCTGCAGTGCAAGGCATGTTTAAAGTCAGTGACTGTCCCACCCCATCTCCAAGCACAGCTGCTTACTTTCATTGAAAGCCTGGAGAAGGGCCTGTTGGCTCATAAGTATAGTTGTGGAAGCTGTGTGCTTCCTAAAAGTGAATGACAGGATTAGTTGTTCCATTTTACAGAATATTAAAGTGCATAGGAGGCCACTGCTGATTTTTTTCCAGAGACTGGAGGTGGGGCTGCTGCCAGAGAGCACCAGGGTAGGACTTTAAGAGTTTTGGACACACCTCAGAGAGTCATTGTGTGGTCTCCCCATCTGTTGAGGTCGGGCTCAGCTGGCCATGGTGCGATGCGTGGGCTCCATTCTCAGCAGACAGTTGTGCTCTCCTTTCCCACTGTACTGCATGTAAATCAGCCCAGGGCAGTGGAAGCAGAAGTCTGTGGTACATCTCCCTTTCTAGAATAAAACTTTAGTTCTGCTTGATTTTCATGTTTTTGCTCATGTAATTCTGTTGTCTTTGCCAGGTGGTGTTCAGCCACTATCAGTGATATTTTGGCCATAGTGGTGTGCCCACTGGTGTGAAAGGCATCTTTTTTCACAGCAGTTCTGCACTCTTGGCTTAAAGGTCCCAAGGTTTTGAGTCCTGAGGACTCCTGTGCTTTATGAGTTTGCTGGATCCTTTCCTTTGGGAATGCTGTCTCCTACAAGCCTCCATCTGTGGTTTGGGAGCTGTATTCACTCACAAACATGCAGCTGTCCTAGTGAATATGTCGGCACTGCACCGTCCATGTTCTCCACAGCTAGGGTATGATCCTTTCACTGCTAGAGACTTCCTTATTTATGCAGATAACAGTACCACTATTGGTCAAGCACTGGGCACATCTCCATTCTTCTCAATCATATCACTTAAAGCTGCTAATTGTATAGTTCTGGGCTGGGGTCCCTCAGCCTAGACATTGTTTCAGCCTTAATTTCATAATGAAGGTTCTGGGGAAGGTGATAAAATAAAGTCTTTGGAGGCTGTGCAATTTTGGTTGAATTTTTCTAAGGTGACTGCAAAACTGCTGTCTTCAGTTCTGGTAAATTCACTTTGCAGATCCTGTTTTTCGCTGCCATGTTTTAGGCATTGCTCTCTACTTTAATTGGAAAAATTTTCTTTTGCTTGCTTCATGATGGAGATGGGTTGAAAATGTTGACATTTCTAAAGAGTCAAACTGAAATTAGAAGACAAGTTGTTAACAAGATTTTAAATGCTCAGCTCTAAAATTTACCATGGACCTGAGCTGTAAACCTCAATTTTGAGTAAATGCCTCCACAGGTAAATGGAAAAATTAAATTTAGACTTGTTTCCTTGAGATTGGTGGGAGACCACTGCATCCTGTCACACTAGTTCAGTTTGCGTCTACTCTTAGCAAGCTGTTAACATTTTTAAGTGCTTTTGTGCCAGAGCACTGAAATGCATAGGTCTGTAGGTAGAAGCTGTCTCTAGAGAATCATGGAAGAAGTCAACTTTGGTGAGCATATTTTGGGCTGTCTTGTGGCCACCACTATTATTAGTTCTTTCCCTCTGAAGAGAATGTTTGTCATTCCAAAAATTGTTGGAAAAACTTTCTGTGACAGTTTTGAGGAAGGACTCTGATGTGGCCTTGTGAAATGTCTGAAGCCTGAGCAACAGAGTGTCTGTGGTGCAAGCACTGGGGCTGATGTTCCCATAGTTGCATGCAAACTTTTTAGGCAGTTTGCTCTCTTCTGCAATGAGAGCAAATATCTAACACCATGGGGGCCATAGTGGCTTCCTGTAAGCGTTGTGTGACCTCATTTAAATAAAGGACTTTGTTATTTTAGGTGTGCTGTTTGGTGACTGCTCCACTTGGGCATGTTATGATCTGCAGTTGTGTTGCAGAGACCCTATAATTGCCTAAAATGATTTTAACTTTACATGTGAGAGTGAACTCCCCTTTTCAAGCTAGTTTGTTTTTGAAGGTCTGGTTTTTGTGGATTTTTTTTCTCCCTATCAGAATGCTTTAAATCTGTAAATCTCTATGTGTAGTTTGTTTCACTTGAAACTACATAGGAAATGCTCTTCTTTGTAGGAAGAGCATTTTAATTCTTTACATTAAGAATGAAAAAACTGCTTAAATTAAGTGGAGTAGATGTAAGTAGGAATTCATTCACCCTTAGAATTGCTTTGTGGCTATGAGCAACTTACTTTGGATAGAACTACTGTTCTTTTGAAATGCTTTGTAGTTTCTGACAGGAATTAGAGACCGTGCTGTGGGGTTTTTTGTTGCAAAGCTGTGGGTTAGTTCGTGGTTTGAATTAAATCCTTTTTCCTGTGATCATCTTGCACCTGTACAGGAGCCCCTGGAGAATATGATGTGCTGATTGTGTATGCAAGTGACGCCACTGAATGGTGTCAGTACCTCCAGAACCTCTTCCTCTTTACTCGGCATGTTCGAAAGCATCGGATTCTGAGCTACCAGCTGGAACACGACTCTGCCATCTCCCACCAGGAGCTGGACCTGTTCAGCAGCAGTCGGAGTATCATCCTTTTGCTTTCTGCTGAGCTGGTGCAGAGTTTTTACATTCCTCACATCCTGCAGAGCCTTCAGGAAGTTTTGTGGCCCCCGTGCAAAGTAGTCAAGCTGTTCTGTGGTGTTACGGACTGTGATGACTATTTGACCTTTTTCAAGGACTGGTCTCAGTGGCAAGAACTCACAAATGATGATGAGCCTGATGCTTACCTGGCGGCTGTCAAGAAGGCTATTTCAGAAGGTAAGACCAGAGCTAGGAGCTGTGCTTTCTGGTTGGAGGAGGGAGATACGTGGTACTGTTTATTCTTATTTTAACACTGGTAATGTGCTTTACTTAAAGAGCAAACTAAAGCAAATTGTCCAGCCCTTGTAAACAAGAAAGTTATGCAAATTTTTCTATGCCTGATCAATTGGTCCCTAATTCAGGAGAAATTACCAGCAACTCACAGAGAACTTCTGAATTTGAGGTTGTCTTGGGTGCCTGCTTTTGAAGCAAATTGAAAATAAAAACTTTCTATATTTAAAATTCTGCCTGTAAGTATTGTACTCTGCAGTTTATTGACCCAAATCAATGGAAAATTCTTTTATTTATTTAATTCAAGGAAAATAATTACCTTTTTATTCAGGCTTGTTTCTGTCATATCAGACCCAAAATAAAGTCTATTATGTATTCTCTAGGGCTGGGCCTAAAATCAAAGATGTAACCATACTGGCAACAGATCACTTTGTTACCTATGATGAAAAGGCAGAGATTAATTAAAGAATTGCACTGATGGCCTTAAAAACAACCCAACCAGTCTGAAAGTGATCATCTTGTAACTAGTGCAGAGGACTAACTAGCACAGAAGTAGTAACAGCTGGAAACTAAACAAGCCCAATGTACTGGGTTTTAATTGATTCCAAATTTTCCTAAACTCTAGAAAGTGTGTAGAATTCCTTTCTCATAGTTTCTGTTGAAATGAAAGTGTAGAGTTCTGGGCAGTCATGCTGGTCTGGGTATTTTTATGACATTGCCATACGTAGGGTTATAGTATTTGTCAGCCTCAGCAAGGCTGGAATCCTGCAATTATATGTTGGCTTAAGATTTATCTCTGTTCCATACCATAAATGAGGCAGTGTGTTTAGTGTTGTGTGCATAAAGATGCCCTATGCCAGGATAACAACTGCAATAATCATGATGACAAATTTATCACAGTAAAAATAAATTTTGAAAGTCATGATGTTGGCCAAAACAGTTTCCCTGAAAAAAGATTATTTAGGGATTATGCTGAAGATGTCATTCTCAGGTAACCAGGTCACAACAGATACTTATTAGTATGTTCTAAAAATCTTCGTAAGCTGAAATTTGCATCTCCCTTTCACATACCTCCAAAGCATCTTGTTTTCCCAACGCTAAAGCGAAACCAAACCCAGAGTTCAAGTAGTCTGGCTCCTTTGCTTTCAGTCTGGGAGAAGACAGAAAACAGTGGCTGAACTTTTATACTCTGAAAAATAAAACTGAACGGAGAGTAAATTAGCCTTTCTAACACTTTCTGTCCAAAGCAAAATTTAGGTACTGTTTTCCTCCAAACTTGGGTCTAGAACCAATATTTTGTTGATTTTAAATATGCTGTTCAAAACTGGGGAGATTTATTAGTGTTAGTGGTGTTACTAAACATAGCCAAGGACTTTCAGAGTTATTTTAGGCCTGACTAGGAGTAAGTTCTAGTGTAGTTCAAGAGTGTGTGAGAATACAAAGGGACGTTGCTTCTGAAATCTTTCCCTAGAGGCAGTTCTTGCCAGTCTTGCTGCCAAGCTTGCTGCATCCTGAGCAGCAGTGTAGTGGGCTGCCTGGCTCTTTAGTTGGCTGGTTGCTGGAAAAACTCCTTAGGGTAAGGCTCTGGAGTCTGACTTCCCACAGTTGGATCTACAGTCCTTCTCCATCTAAGCTGCAACTTAGCATGTGCTGAAACAAACTGTGCTTTCGCTTTCTGTAGGTGGTGTTTTGAAAGGGAGTTTGTTCTTTGGATTTTTGTTGCTGTTTCTGCATAACAGAAGAAAATCAGCTTATTTTCTGTTTTCTCACTTTAGTAAGCATACATTGATCTCAAACTGACTTCAGCGTATCTAGAAAACACTTGACTGAGAGGAAAAAAAAGAGATAAAACTAAACTAATTTGCTGTTGAGTCTGCTGTAACGTGTTCCAGATAGTTTGGTACACAAAGATTCAGAATTTCTGGACTTCTGTTACTGTTACGGCAGTCATAGCCAGTCTGGCTGTCACGTGCATGCCATGTCAGGGTTTTGGTTTGTGCACATCAGAGCAGTTGCAAAGGTGAGCCATCTGCTGTCACTCTGATTCTTGTGAAGGAAGAACCTATTTTAGATGGGTTGCTTTCATGGCCAAAGTATTTGGATGAACATACCAGATCCTACTTCTGTGTGGGGGAAAAAATGACTCTGTGACCTCTTCTATTGTGATTTGACACAAGTTTTGTGAATGGCCTCAAATGCAAATGTTCTGATGTTTCCCCTGAAGATAGCCCCAGGTGTACATAGTTCCTTTTTTGGGTGAAACTGTGAAAACTTTCTTCTTGACTGGTAAGAAAAAAATCTGCTGTATAGTTTGGTTGCAGCATGAGTAACTTAAAATGTTGGTGAAAGCAGACCTCTCTTACAGAGAAACATAGCCTCTGCTCTGGTCTTAAGTTTGAACTTTTCCTGATTAAGGCAACCCTTAATTCTTACTGCACTTAGCAGAGAAAGTTCATGACCATATTTGAAATTGTTTGGGTCTGGGTGTCTTCCTCTGGGAAGTACTTCTCTTCACATGCACTCACCTGTACTTCTAACAGCAGTGTCAAAACTAGGCCTGATGCGAAAATGACTCAGCTTCAGCTTCCAAATTGCTGAATCCTGAGCTAGTGAGGCACGGTACAGGGGTACAGGATGCAGTCAGGGCAGAATTCTTCTCCAAAGGCTGCACACTGTGCAGGCTGTGCTGTTGCCTCTAGCACAGCTGTTGGCTGTGGTTTGTTTAGGGCATCATGGGAACGTGACATCTCCAGACATCACATGCTGAAACCTATTTTAATTTTTATTAGTTTAGTATGAATTCAGAAATGAGGAAACATTCATCTAGCCTTGTTTAAAACTGTGTGCTGATGCTGACTCTTGCTCTCTTGTAGATATGCTATTTTTACTTTAGGTTTCTCAATTCTGGCAAACTACAGAGCACATGAAGGTTTACATTTGCAGGTACTCCTGTTATCTGTGGGGAAGTTTTTCAGATTATGCAATAACTGTGCTAAGGGGATGGAAATAATAGAATTATTACAGCTGGAAAAGATCTTTAAGATGGAGTCCAACTACTAGCTTAACACTGCTAAGTATACCACTAAACCATGTCCTTCAATACCACATCTACGTGGTTTTCTGAACAGTTCCAGGGATGGCGATCCCACCACTTGCCTGGGCAGCCTGTTCTGATGCTTGACCACCCTTTCAGTGAAGAAATTTTTCATAGTATCCAATCTAAGCCTCCAGTGAAGCAACTTGAAGCTGTTTCATCTTGTCCCATTGCATGTTGCCTGGGAGAAGAGAGACTACAGCCTCCTCACTGGTAGCTGTAGAAAGCAGTGAGTTCCTCCTGAGTCTTGTTTTCCCTAGATTAAACAGTCTTGCTCAGGATGTCTCTGTACACACCAGCTCAGGACCAGCAGGGTATAGTCACTAGCCAGGGTGCTGTGACCAGCCTACTGCTTAACCTCTCTTGCCTGGCCTGTGATAGCTGTGCTGTGTGCATTGAGCAGCTGGGAGTCTGAGCCACACAGTTGGAGTCAGTGACCTTTCTTTTCCTCATGTGTTCGCAAAGCTCGCTTGACATTTCAGTTGCCCCAGTTTATTTGTCCCTACCTATGTTGTTTTGAAACATTTCCAATTTCCCACTTTAAAAGCTGATGTTTCCAAAGCATTTACTAATTAACCAGTGGCTTTGAGCTTTCTGTATCCAAGCCATCTCTTGTGGGTAAAAACATGGGGAAGTCCACATCTGCCTGAGAGTGCTGAGGTGATAACTGAATATGACAGCAGCTGTGAACTGTGCTGCTGAAGGACAAGTGCAGCCTCGGCTAAGCAGAGCTCTTGTGCACTGGAAGAGACAAGAATGAAAGATGAGTGCCAACAAACTTTTTGTGAAATAAGAGGGTCAGAAGTTGATCTAAGGAATCATACAGTGAAGATGGAGGGCCTTGGACAGTTAGAAGGAAGATGAGAACTTTTTCTTTTGTGCTTTGTAGATCAGGAAGAGCTGAAATGTTACTCCACCTACTGAGGGGCTCATTGAGAGATGCCAGAGAGCAAGGCAGTAAGCTTTTTTGAGAGGGAAATGGCATAAGAAGAACCACATAAGCTGTATAATTCTTCCTCCTGTTCATGTCAAGGAATTGAATTAAATTTCTGGCTTTCTTCTGTTGCACTGATGAAACCACAGATGAAACTTGAGAGCATATCATTCAGGTTGAAGGGACCTCTTGAGATCATCTAAACTTTCTGCTCAAGCACAGTTACATAAAGCAGGCTGCCCAAGACCATTTCCAGTTGAGTTTTGAACATCTCTGCAGGTGGAGACTCTACAGGACTTCACAGCCTCTCTGAGCAACCTGTTCCAGTGTTTGACCACCCTCAAGTGTAACAAAATGTTTTCTTGTGTTCAGATGGAACTTCATTCATTTTAGTTTGTGCGCATTACCTCTTTTCCTATCAGTGGGCACTATGGGAGAGAGTCTGGCTCCCTCTTTTTCATTTCCTCCTATCTTGTTAATATAAGATTCCCTTAGTCTTCTTTTCTCCAGGCAGAAGAGTTCCAGCTCTTGCAGTCTCTCCTCTTATGAAAGATGATGTGGTTCCTTAATCATCTTTATGGTCCCATGCTGGGCTCAAGCTGTAAAGATATAGCAACCTTGGAAGAAGCTCAGAATTTAAGGTCATGTTGGACAGGTATTCTCAACTGTTTCTCAGCCCAGATAGGTGAAGTTGTAGTACAAGTGATATTCTCTTCAGCTTTATGCTTCTGTAATTATTTGATTGCTTACTTTTGCTAATAGGTGCCATTTAGGGCTAGAGACCTAAATTCACAATATATCTTTAAGTTTGGCAGGAACTATCATGTGGTGTTTATTTCTGGGTCTCAGTGCTCTGTGGAGGAATATGTTCTGAGTAGTTCTATCTCAGCTAATTACATCCAACATTGATTTCTCCCGGCTTATTGAAGTGGCCTTGAAGACATGAGGTGGTAGCATGCAGTTCTCTCTCCCTCCTCTTTGAAGGGGTAAAATTAAGTGAATTCTTAAAACTACATTTTTCTCTGTTCTATTGTGTTTAGACATAAGATGTGGTTCTTTGACCCTGCTCATTGAAGAGGAGTGGGTGAGCTATTAATCAGCCCTCTGGGTGCAAACGAGAGCCCGCTTTGTTACATGGGAGCTGGGCAGCCTGGCTGGTTCTCTCTGCCTGTCAAGGAGAGGAAACTGTGACACTCTTGCACAGGAGTTCAGGTTGAGAGAGCATGCTGGTTGCATGCCTCTCCATGCATGGGTATGCATGACTGCTGCTGGAAAGTCAGAGACTTTAGAGAGCTGGTTAAAGCAATTGGAGAAACCTTAACTAAGCCCCCAAGTGATACTAAGAGTTCTCTGAGAGAAATGCATAGATATTCTTATCCATCTGTAGTATATGGGATCAAGCAGTTAAAATAATCTTCCCAACTGCAGGATTGATTGTTTGTCATCGAGATGTTTCAAAAGTCCCAGTTTATATACATAAAAAGCAATACTTCATGGGTTTTCTTTCATGGCAGTATAAAATTCAAGCAGTGCTAACATAGGTGCATACTAGCTTTCTAAACAGAGACAGTGAAATGATAGCCCAGAAATAGTAAAGGACAGAAACTGTTGTGGTTAAGAAGCTTCAAACTATAATAATCTTTATGCAGCTTGTAAATACTAATCTTATTTCTCTGTGGCTTGTGGTTCTGACAATCTCCTCACAGGTTGCTTTATGGTGATGTCTAAGACTAGTTCTAGGTATCTGCTAATGAGAATTGCAAGGCTTTAAGACACTTGCTTAAACTAAGAGCCCAGTGGCCATCACTGATCACATTGAAGTCTGGAGCAGCTCAAGTAATTTCTGAAAAATCTTGGCAGAAGTATGTGGTCAAGACAAAGATGCTTTACAGAGCAGCTCTGAAGAGATGTGTGGAACAGAATTTAGGTTATTTCACAGACCTTTTTTGTGTACTTGGACAGTTGTTTTGCTCCCAGGGTTGCATTTTGTAAAATTTTCGTGGCTGTTTGTTATTACTTCAGAAAACTTTTGACATGTTTTTCAAAAGTGACTTGAGAATAACAGTGCATCTTGAGTTTCCCAGGGGGAAGTTTCACCAGTGGCATCAGCTGACCTTAGCATGGAGTGCTGCAAAAGAGTGCCTCATTCTCTACCTTTAATCTGTCTGGATGATTGGATGTGGCGTTGGACTGCAAGGGTGGTATTCCAAGGGAGACCATTTGAAGGAGAGGGAAGGCGTGACTGCTCTTGCAGTAGTAATGTGGTCTTAGATCTACTGAAACCGTTTGTAGAGCCACACATTCAGTCTAACAGTGACTGGTGCAATGTTTCCAAATAGCTGCCCAGCTCTCTGAGGTGGAGTTCCAGGTTTGTAGGCTTTTAAGGGGATTGTCTTTTCTGTCATGCAGGCATTACGCATTGCGCTTAAATTGAAGCAAGGAAGTACTGCAAGAGGGGATAATGAATTAGCAAGTTGAATGTTCATGTTTCTTACCTGTGGCTTCTCAGGAAGACTTGAATCAGTGATGAATATACTGTGATTCTTGGCACCCTTGAAATTCATAAGAGGTGTGCATATGCTTTGTCAGTATGTGCTGTTTCTTTCTGCCAGAAGTAGTGGAAGCGAACTATTCCAGCCCCTCTTGCTTGAGATTTTGGTCATGTGCACAATGTCTGTTGTCTGGGTGGCCAGAAACCTGCTTCTTCCTCAATGTCTTCCTTATCTCTGTCTTGTTCCTGTGCACCCAAGCTAGTTCTTTAGGTTTATACACCTGATCCAGTCACAAATTGACCATTAGACCTGCAAGAACCTTAGAAAACTTGATATAGTAAAAGACACCTTGTTTCCTTGATGAAGGATGAGAAATAGTTTATTGTAGTTTCAGACTTTGCACGACATATGAAGCATGACTATGCTCTTTGTAGAATTGAAAATCTATAGGTGCTGTGCTTGTAGATGGGCTGCTTGGGTTGTGAGGGGTTTGGAGAGAAGGGGGAGATGTCCCATCCTTTTTTTCTTCTGTATGGACAATTTTACAAAGTCTTAAATTTTCCTGTGTTTTGTTCTTCTTACTTGCTGCTTTTCTGCATGCTTCTCTCCACTCAATTGAAACGGGAAGTGTTGCTACAGTATCACCCAGTTCTGAGGGCTTATCACAAGATGTTTCTCTTACCCACCTTTATCTCCTTGGTAAAGCAGGGGCTCTGATGTTAGCATGATGAAAGATAACTTTCCCTGCTTTCCCTGACTATTTGTCAGTACTTTGTCTGCTTCTTGCAAATGTAGCTGGAGTTGCTCTGGGAGACTTTATGTCCTTATTAGCACTTGGGAAAGGATACGGTACTTGCAAGCTTCAGGTAAAAGCAGGAGCTCTCTTTGAGAGTCTTCCCTCTTGCTCTAAACATAGTGAGGTGAAAGTCTGAGGCCTTGTGAGAGCTAATTGCCTCAACTGGTTGATGGACAATGGGAGGTGTTTACAGATGTCAGTGATGGGCTGGTCTGCACACACAGAACTTGAGACAAGCTGTTGCCCAGTTGTGCCATTGGCAATAATATCTGGGTGACAGAGTGCTCTGGACAGGCTGCTGACTTCTTCCAAGCATTCACATGTCCTGTGGTTTGAAGGCTGACTTGTGAGAAACCACAGCTGTCAGCTCCATGCCGATAGCCGGCCGGCTTCGCCAGGAGGAAATGGATGATAGGGTGAGCTGTGTGTGCTCTACAGCAACAGGTCAAAATAACTGGCTGCTTCATATGAATTTCTAGAGTTGCTAAATGGCTCTTGAAGCGCACGTCCATGCCTGTATTTTCCCTGGGCTTTTCCCTGGGGTGAGTGTCTGCAGGACAGCTGTGCAGAGAGCCCAGCAGGGCAGGCAAGAAGGGCATGAGGCTGCTCTCTGCAGCTCAGCTGTTGATGCGTCCTGGAGGGGGCATGTTCTTCAAGGCGAGATGTGGTTGGGTTTCTTGGACCACATCTCCTCCCTGTGCTGCTATTCTCACAAGCATTTCACAGACTGTCAAGTGAGGCCTGAGGTAGCCTCTGTTTAAACGGGAACAGAGAGGGAGAACCTGTTACAACCACAAGTGTTGACCTACAGCACATGCTCATGGAGAAGCTTAATTCAGGTATTCACTTAACTTTAACGTGTCTGTTGATCTTCTCAGTGATGGCCTCTCTAGGCTGGCTATTATTGCAGTGTTATAACTGCTGAATTTGTATATACAAATGAATTGTCATTACTCAAGTATCTTAGTGTGTGGGAAACCTGGTCTAACAATGCTTTAGAGCATGGATATTATCAAATGTAATGGGATGGTTTCTTCTTCCAGTGCTTGCATGTTCATGAATCAGTCACTAGCACATGACTGGAACTTGCAAGATGAATCATAGGATCACCTCATTGCTTATGTGGGAATTTGATACTTCGCAATTTCAGTATTTTCTGAATGAAAAAACAGATGAATAATTCATACCTAAAACTCTGAGTGCCTGTTCCTTCAGCTATTAATCCAATTACTGATTAACATTGCGTGCTTCTTCCTGTATTACCTAACAGCTGTGTTCACATGACCTCCAGGCAGTCAACTCTGTTACAAGAATGCAGAAGTGCAATGCCAGAACTTCTTAAAAGCTCCAGTTGTTCTTTACTTGCCAAATTGTTTCTAGTATCAAATAACACCATTAAAGCAGAGAGNCCACCCCCATCCTTGCTTGCTGTGTATGTTGTAGCTGAGATCCAGAGCTTGGGCTTGATTTTTCTCTGAAAAGGACCACATGTAGGCCAAGTGAGGTAGAAATTATCACACTAATGGTTCTGTATTGGGTTGGGGATGGAGCCCTGAGGATCAGGATGCTGGCAAATGTCAACTTGTGCGTATGTTGTGGGAACATCAGTGTGTTGCTGTGTTTTGGTCATCATTGGCTTTCTCATCTGCTATGAGCTTAGTCTTTCTGATTTAGTCATGTTGGAAGTAACCAACAGAGATTACAGAGACATTATTCTAGTAACAGTTGCCTCTTCTCCCCAAAAGACATGGCATCTTGCTCTGCATATGCCAAACACATGAATTGATAGTTATCTTATAAGGGAAGGCTGTGGGACCAGTGCTTTTTCTCCTGTATGCAGCAGGGCAGCCTGGCACTCCCAGATGGGAGTAGTCCATGTTTATCTGAGAGAAGGATTCCCAAAATGTCTGGTTCTTACAGCTGGTGACTTTGAACATTATCAATTGAAATACTGAGTTAAGGAATATAATGCCTCAGTTAATTTTCTCTAACATTTGGTACTAGTTTGAAAATCCCAAAGACCACCTTCAGTACAACCTTCAGCCTTGTGTCAGAGCAGTTGCTTAGTTAAATCTTCAGATTTGGTCCAGTATTAAAATCGGTTTGCTAGATTACATATACTGTTCTAGGTTTGTTTAAGAAATGTTGATGTTAGTGGTCATGCCTTACTTGAACTTCAGAGCTGCAAATATTTTGACTCTATTCTTTCTACAGCAAACATTAAAGCAGCAATCTACTTGTACTCATGTGAGCAGGCTTATTTGCCATGTGGAAAGATTCACATACTTAGTTAAATGTGTGCACAGCACAATTTGTGGAAAAAAAATTCAGTTGAATGATTTGCTAAAGTTTTGTGGCTTAAAACATGTCTCCTGAAAGCAAAGTTGATTTCTTATAATTCCTAAAATCCCATTTAAATGTATCGAAAATACCTTTTAAAGAATTATGTGACAAAGCACTTTAAGTATCCTAGGTTTAAGTCTTTGGTGATAATAATAATAATGATGAAAATGTCTACATTAAAATTCCTGACTGACTTCTAGCTTCAGTTTGAAACTAGGAAGACATGAACTCCTAATGGTGGCCCACTTACAGTTATTTTGCCTCTCTTGATTTGTGGAAAATTGATGTACTTGGTGATTGGGAGATTCTGAGTGAAATCTGAATTCTTAGCACCTTCACTGTATGGATGCCACAAGTCTGACAGCACAATTCATCACTTAGATCTTTCTCATCAGGACTGAGCATTTTAAATAGAATATTTCTTACTAATATAAGGACAATGACAGCCCAAGTCTGAGATTTAACTGGTAAATAATTTGTAGTAATCTTTACAGATGTGTTTTATACTAAATAGTAAATAACATCTAAGTTCCAAAATGTTGTCTTAAGTCCTTGACTGCTCCACAGGCTTACAAAGTTGGGGAAATTCTGACCACAGGAGGTAGTTTTAAGAGGTCATGATTGTCTTCTGACAAAATGGAGTCAATGACTTTCACCTTGTGTTCTGGGAGATGGCGGGGGGTGGGGGGGGAATGGTGTGAACCATGTGAATCAAGAAGTAGAAACTAGCTAAAAAAGTGTTCTGTACTAGGTAGCTACATAATTGTCTTTTGTTTCCTTTCTCTAGCTGAGAAGAGTATTTCCTGGCTGGGATAGGTAATCTGTTTTCATTCTGGCTAGGTTTTTTTTCCAGCCAGTGGTATCGATTCAGTTTGTTTGCACTTCTATCAATATCCATCCTGGTTTTGGGAAATGAGAGTGAGAACATTATTTTGTACACACGTGTTGTAGGCTTACATGTGTTCTGCTCTTGATTCTGTTTAGGTAAAGTGCTGTTATTTTTCAATGCAAAGGTTCTGGTACTTTTCAATTTCACTCTTGTATAGATACTGGAGCTTATGGTTCTTGCTCAATGAACAGAACCCTTTCAGACTACTGCTTCATGTTTTATTTTTTGATGCAGTAATCAAAGTTGGGGAGTTGTGGTAAGCAGCACTGAGAAAACTAAAGATGCTACTGAAATGACAGAAACGTTGGTTTTCATGTTTTACTTTAGGAAAGTAAGACTAAAGGCTGCTGCCCATCGTACAGAGTGCTGCTTGAGTCAGATGAGTTCAGATACTGATCCTTCTTATATTAGACATTCACATGCTAATTTTCCTGTCTAACATGAGGAAACTATCCAGCTCAGCAAAGAGTGCCACTGTTGTTTGTTCCATAAACATATTCACTGCTACTCTAAAGCTTTGTGAATTTCCTCAAATCTTCTTAAGGGAAAAAAAGAGCAAACTCTGTAGTTTCTCTTTCTTCAACTAGATCCCCTTTTCTGAGCATTACTTGGAGAGGAATAGCAAGTTCTACCCCACCACCTTCATGGCTGTTTTTCGGGATGGATGTCTGTGATAAGCATTTTCAGCAAAGGGGGGTGATGCAACTGGACTCTGTATACTCTATTTTAGACTCAGGCTGTGACTCTGTGACTGATACAGAAACAGAAGACGAGAAGAATCCAGTTGACTCCCACAGACTTGCCATGAGTGCTGAACATGAATCCAAGAGTACTGGGGACCGTCCAGTGGTGCAGCCCAACCGCATACAATGTGGGGTACTGTATGTCCACTCCTTGGCCTATGGTCTTACTGTGAGCTGGTGCAACCCATTACGCTGCTTTGCAATAGTCAGCTTTACAGGCCTGGAAATTAGTCCTGAATTCTTCTTCTGTCACCTTCCTGTTCAGCCCCCTGTCCTCCATGCCTCTTGTTTCATGGGCTTGGCTCCCTAGGCCCAGGAGTAGCTTGGTAACATGCAGTGCTTAGTGCTGTCTAGGCTGTGGTGTCACTTAATGACTATCTCATTAACATAGCAGCTTGGCTTGGGTGCTGTGAAACAGGGTCACACTCTTCCCTTCCTCTGTTCTGGTGGCAAGTGTAGTAAGATGATTGTAATGAACTGATTAACTCCACAGTTAGTATCCAGTCTAGTATGACAATTCTGGTACCTGCCTTGCAAGTGACCCTGAAAAGCTTGGATCATGGCTTCTTGTCTGAAAAACAGCACTTCCATTTTCCATCTCCTCAGATGGAAAGAGTCCAAGTTTCTTCCTTTTGTTTCTGTTTAGAATATGTCTGTGCTGCTTAAGGGAAGAGATGGATAGAGTTGAAAGTAAATAATTTTATAAATTTAGCCCTAATCAGTTTATAAATCTATCTAATAAATCTGGAGTTCTATCAGTTTAATGCTTGTATCTATACTGGTGCAAGCTGTAGGAGAAGCCACCTGCCCAGTTAGTCTGTGACTGGAAAATGCTTCTGGAAATGATTCAAAACTGTGAAAATGATAGATGGTAATTGATGTGTTAGTTGCAATGAGAACAAAATCCCTAGAAAATGGACCTAACCAAGTGTGTGTTTTTGTTTTGAACTTTTATGTCGTAATGCCTTTTGTCTTAGGTGCAGACAACAGTTTATATTATTATGAAATGTAAAGTAGATGGTGAAATGAAAACTGAAGTTGAATTTTCTCCAGAGAATGCATCTTCTGTGCGTGTGCTGGCTGAGATGGAGAATGAGTACACAATCTCTGTGAAGGCTCCAAGTAAGATGGACCGAGTTTTTTTTCCCCCCCTCTCCTTCCCCATTGCTTCCTTTCTATCTCAACTTGCTTGTCCTGAGAGGTGCCAGGGGGTTAAGGGTAAAGATTGCAATGCAGAAAAGCTTGAGTCTAGAAAATCTTGATCTTGCATTCTCACCACGTGATACTTTTGATGAGGAACTGAGAGAAACTGCTGCTTGTGGGCTCTGTTTTACCCTCAGCAGCAGTAGGGTTGCAGGGTGGAAACACTTTGCTGGGAGTTCCGAGAACAGACTGCAGCTTGTAGAGCACTTTGAACTTAGCTGTGTGTTATGACCACCACCATATTAGCATTGGCAGGGCCCCAAGAGAGAAGGTAAATGCCAGTAAATAATTACATGACTAGAATGGCATGTGTTTAATGCGTAGTGATCTGTGATGAGAGCTAAAACTATTTATTCTGGCTTGCCTTTTAATTTAGATATGTTCTGTCACTCTAAATATTTTCATTTACAAAACTGAAGGTTGTCTAAACTTTAGGTTCACTGAACTTTAAAGGCATTATTTCAGAGCCTTAAAGATTGGTATTATTTTCCCAGCATTATTTTATTTAATCCACTTTGGTCTGTCCTCTTGAAGAGTCACTGTGCCATTCTCTCTGAGAATAGAGACTATTAGTCATTATAGCAACTACGATAAAGCCAGTGAAGTGGGTTGATTTAAAGGTGACCTCACGAACATATAAAGGCTTAATTTAATCTGTTTTAAGTCAAGACTTCTATTATAAACACTGACCTGGAAACTAACTTGTACTTTAAATTATAAACATGATCTTCACATTGATGGAGTATACAATGTAAGCTCTGAAGTTTCTAACAGTAAGAGAAATAATTTTTAATTCCTTTGTGTTATTAACTGTTTCATCATTTCCTGAGTTGTTAACAGGGAAAGACTAATTTTAATGGGATTCAAAATACCTGTGTTTCAAAGAGAAAGTTCAGACTTATTAATGCATAGTAGACAAACCATCAAGAAGCTCCAAGGTGCAGGTAGAAGATAATCCTGTGCATGGGTAAAGTTGCAAAGCTGGAATTCCTTTTAATTGATTTTATTCAGAGACCAGTGAGGCTGACAGAGGTTGCAGAATCTCTAGTGACTTTTCTGATTTCTTTCCCCTTCTTCCCCAGCTCTCTGTATTTATGGTATGGCTTTATGGACACTTCCAGAGAAGCCAGGGGTGGAGAGATGTGAGGCTTTCTACTTCAAGGTGGAGTACTTTTAACATGAGTGGTCCAGTCTACTGTTAGCAGAGGACCTAGTAGGTTATGTGCATTGACATAGCTATAAAGAAGGAAGTTCCAAAGTACTTTCCTACCTAGTGTTCCAAGATCATGACTCTTTTCATGACTTTTCATGAATTCAGTATAGCAGAAACTGTTTTGGTATCCATCTGCCCATATATCCAAGCTCCTCCTGTCCTCACAGTCTGTCATGCAAACTCATGCCTATTATTTGTGCTAATGGTGATTTTTGCTCTTTCTTTTCAAAGATTTAACCTCTGGGACAGTGCCCCTGCAGATATATTCAGGGAACTTGATGGTAGGAGAAACAAGTGTCACTTACCATACTGACATGGAGGAGATCAGCAATCTGTTGGCTAATGCAGCCAACCCTGTACAGTTCATGTGCCAGGTAAGGACTTAAGCAAACAGCTGCTTTGGAAACCAGCTCTTTCAGAGGCTAGACAAGTAGGCATAAGCAAAAGTGCTTGTCATGAAGTAGCTCTTCTGAAATGAAGAAAAGCGAGGTTATTTAGGGATTTTCACCTACTCTAATATCCCCTTTTATTGAAAGCATGGGTGTTTTTCCTGTCTCTGGAGCACATAGCTGGCTAAGGTGAGTCAGGTTATCAGACTAAGAAAAAAAAAATGCAGTCAATCAACACCCACATTTAAACCTTGATGACTTCAAAAGATTAGAATGACAGAACTTGATATAACAGAAAGTACCATAAAGAAAAAAACGTTTTGGAATTTGTACCTAGGCATTACTTAAAAAATTATGTAAATAGTAGCAAATATTAGCTGGAGGAAGCAGAGTAACATAAAATAATTTGTTGATTCTTAACACTTTTTCAATACAGCCACTCAGTTTGCCTTTTCTGTTTTGCCCAGTTGGGGTACCTGAACCCTATTAGAGGGGTAAAGCTTGCAGAAGGAAGTTTTCTGCTATGTTGCCCTGTTGCCTGGCTGCATGCTCCTGATCTGCCATGTAGTGGAAGCCTACAGAGTAGCCTTGTTAGTCACCAATGTACCTGGGGCAGGGGAGACTGTTTTCCTTGCTTTTTAGTTCAAGTTGTGGAGCAGTTGGTTCTGGTTGATGCCTCTGCTTAGGGAATATGCCTGCTCCCCAGTGGTAAAGATCCATTTCAAAAGCCAAACCCAGAGTGTGTACCAGAACATTTCAAAATGGAGTAGTGCATACTTAAAGCAGGAGTGACACTTCATTGGAAGTTTCAGAAGTAAGTGTATACCTGCCAAGAAAGTAGGAAGCAAGTTTTCTGTGCTTCCAGTTGCGTGAGTGACTTTCTCATTGTGCTGTCTTGTGGAGTATATGGTTCTCATCTATTGAGCTTGATGATACTTTGTTTCTGCACCAGTAAACTATCCAAGTTCTTCATTTGACCTGAACATTTGTACCTTCTGTGTTTATACCTACTGTTTTCTGATTGTGGTAAATAATAAAAACATCATATAAATCTCACCTTAACTGAATCTCCAGACTTTACCAAACAAAAGTGCTTTCTATTTATCTGTAGGCCTTTAAAATTGTGCCATACAGTATAGAAGCCCTGGACAAACTGTTGACTGAGTCACTCAAGAAGAACATTCCTGCCAGTGGTCTACACCTCTTTGGAATCAACCAGCTGGAAGAAGAAGATATGACAGCAAGTAAGTTTAAAGACTCTTGGTTTATTTTTAGATTTTCTTTGTATCAGTTGTTTTGTCTTGAAGCACCTTAACACTGCAGTGTGTGGTACCTGCACAGGCTGTCTCTAAAACCTTGGATCTCAGCCAGGAAGCTAAATTTCTGATGATGTCTATAGAAATTGGGGATTGCTGTTTGAGTCAAGTGACCCTTTTTTTATTATCTGTATCATTCTCACTTCCCTGCACTGTGGCAGATGCTGCTATGTAGACAGCTTCAAACCAGAGTGAAGAGGATGCTCCCCAAATGTGTCCTGGGTTTTCTGCTTTCTTCTTCTGTTTCATGTGCCATTTCTCCACAGCCCAGTCCTTTTCCCCAAACCCCATAACTCTGAGATCCAGTGGGCACTGAGGAATTGGGTTGGTATGCTGTCTTTTTGTAATGATGGTCTAAGAAGTCCTTGCAAATCTGTGATCCTACATACATTTAAGCTATTACAATGCCACATTCCCCATTAAAGGTTATAGGACTTAAGCTTGGAGATGCATGAGATAATTTGTCCAGTTGGCTCAATTTTGAAAACATTATATATATATATATATATACACACTTCCAGGGATTTCACAGCTGCTTTGGTCTGTGTGTTTGCTGTGTCTGTTTCTCACCTACTGGCTCTTGCTACTAGAGAAGAACTTAGGTTCTAATGGGCTCCTGTTCTCACAGATCAGAGGGATGAGGAGTTGCCAACGCTGCTTCACTTCTCTGCAAGATACGGGCTGAAGAACCTTACTGCCTTGCTGCTTACATGCCCTGGAGCACTGCAAGCCTACAGTGTAGCCAACAAGTACGGCCACTATCCAAACACCATAGCAGAAAAGCATGGCTTTAAGGATCTCCGCCAATTCATCGATGAATACGTGGTAAGAGGAAGCTGAGCAGCCTTTCTGCCTCGTCCCACACCGGGTGCAGGCTCTGGCACCCAGCTTGGCACTTAGTGTTACTTGAGCAGAAGTGATGGGGTGATAAAGCGTGTTGTGGTAGGGTGTAGAACACGGACATCCAGCCACACTGGAAGCTTTCAGGCCTGGAGGGTTAGGGGTGTCTCTGGTGCCAGGGAAATTCCGGGGGCTTTTGCACAGAGCAAGTAAGATGGAAGCTGAGACTGCCATGCGGGCTTCCGTTCCTCCATCCATCTAATGAAGTTCCTGCAGGGATGTGGTTGGTGCCTAGTGTACTGTTCTAGTTCTGATCCTGGGAAAAGAGCCCCTTCATCCAGCTTACTTTAGGGAGTAATATGGGAACAGAACATGTTTGGGAAGATACAATTTGAGGTGCTCTCTTATTAGTTGTAGTATGGGCAGGATTGCTTACTAGCTCATTCACAGCTGATCTGTGTAGTCTGCCTGTTCCACTTCATAGCCATTTCTCCCTGCATTGGTATAGCTGTCTATTCCCTAGGTGTTCTACCAGGGATCCCAATTGACAGTTCATTTCTCTTTGAGCTAACCCCACCCCCAGAAAGCAGCACTCTGACTTTTCCAGATCATGACACGGACCTGACTCCAGCTGCACCAAGCAATTGTTTCTGTGCAGTACTTGGGTACACAGAGTTTCTCCTTTCGTTTCAGTTTGAGCTGTTTCTGGTCTGTATGCTTCAAAATAACAAGGAGCTCCTTGATTCAGGTCACATGATTTCTATTTGCCTTTGCTTTAGGTAGAAAAGTTATGTTTAACTGTCCCTAGCATTGTCTGGGTGCTGGGTGATAGATCTGCCAGCTTTAGTGTGGTTCTGCCAGCCAATTACTGTAGTGTTTAAGCCCTCTTGAGGAGGCATGGGTAGTTCTTGGACTTGGGCCTTGCTTCTTGACATTACACATTAGAGCTAAAAAAAAGTCATTCCATAATCTGAGATCAGGAGGGCTGCAGAAACTGTAAATTGTGTGATCAAAATCTTTGCATTGGGGTAAGTGAGAGATGTGCAAGAAGTCCTCCCAACCTCTCATTGCAGTACTGTGCTCCTCCCATGTTTTCTCAACCAGCACAGTGAGAGAGCTGTGTTAAGAGTAGGTCTTCCTTACTGACCGTGAAGCTGTCAGTGCAGCACAGTACAAAGCACACAGATCATCTGCAACAGTGTCACCACTGCAAGGTAGTGACCACTCTCACTAGTAGTATGGATGTCTGAAAATCCCATTAAACCCCTTTACTCACCTAATTTTCTCTCTGGCAAAGGTTCCTCTGCACCTCTGTAAAGCGTTGCATGAACTACTATCCTGACCCACTTTGACTGTGAGGGAAGCATGTGTAGACATCTTTGACACACATGCCCTGTGGATTGAGGACCCATGAGTTTGCATTTGTGGATGGAAGAATATCTTGTAGTATTACAACTGTTAAGATGGCTGTGCTTGTGATATGATTGGAATTTGGGAAGGAGGATGGGGTGAAGCTTTACGTTTTGCTTCCATGTGTGTGATTTGGTGAAGCTCTGCCTTCTCCCTCTGCTCTGTGTTGCAAATGCATAAGAAAGGATTCTGCTCTCCTGTGAATCAGAGGTTGCCTGTATTAAATGAACTCCTGCCTGCTCTGAGGTTTCCTGTTAATATCACAGAAAAGGGTCTATGTACTCCCACTCTGGGTGTTACATGCTGCTGCTAATGCCAAGAAACTGAAACTGAATCTACATCAAAGCTAAAACTTTGCTATTTTGCAGGTGCTCTGCATGTGATAAGCTTTCCCCCTTATGGTTAGCTAGGTGTGCTCCAAAATAGCCTTTGACAAGCATGCGTATTTTTAGAATGAGCTGTTCTTGTGCTCTGGGAGTTTGCAGACATGGGGTAGGACATGAAAGTGATGGGGTGAGAGGCTATAATGGCTACTCAGAATGTGTCAGAAGCCCTTGTTTCACCTTTGTTACTTCTTAATAGAACATAGATCTCGAAAGTTTGTCCCAGACAGCTGTAGTGGGGATTTAAGTCATTTGAGAAGCCTTCAGCTTTGGGAATGAGCTGTCTTCAGAGGTCTTTTTTCCATCATTGATGAAAAAGTGAGATATCTTTTGCTTGCTTTTATTCTCTACATTCTTTATTTACAAAACTTGAAATTCTTTTTTCTTGCCCTCCTTCCTCTCCAGGAAACTGCAGATATGCTAAAGAGTCACATTAAAGAAGAGCTGATGCAAGGCGAGGAGGATGAGTCTGTTTATGAGTCCATGGCTCATCTGTCCACTGATCTGTTAATGAAATGTTCCTTGAATCCAGGCTCCGATGAAGAGCTTTATGAATCCATGGCTGGATTTGTCCCGGGTGCCCCAGAAGATCTTTGTATGTATATTCATAGAATTACAGAATCATGGGAAGGTTTGGGTTAGAAGGTACCTCTAAAGCTCACCTAGTCCGAGCTCTCTGCGATGGGCAGAGACATCTTCAGATCAGATTGTTCAGACCCCTGTCTCTCTTACACACAGTAGTGCCTCAGTTACAGCTTTTCTGCTCTCACCACAAGAAACTGCACTTCTGACATCGGCTGACTGATAAAATTGCTCTATACCTTTTTTAATTGCTGGTGTACAAGATCAAGAGCTGTTTCTTCAATTACTCGAGGACTCCCTGAGCCCTGAGCAAATAAATTAACATACAGAAATGAGACTAAATTTGCTACCATGTCCTGCTTTTTCCTCCTTAGGACTGGGTACCTAGGAACATTCTGACACTGACAGAAAAGAACACTATGTAAGATGTGATTTTACTGACAACTGGGAAACTGAAAAACAAGAGCTGAGATTCTAGCTCAACAACTTGAGAACAAAAAAAAGGCAAACATCTAGAAACATGTGTACTGAAAAGATTATATGTGAAAAATCATTATTCTAATCTGCTTGGTTTATTGCTAAAAATAAGGAGCTAATTCTGATAAATATGCATATGTTGAACTTTTTCACTATTGCATTAATATTCAGTGAAGCCCATTGAAAATACCAAATTAAGTACCTATGTTAAGCAATTGTAAATTTGCTCTTCTTACTCACCTGTCTGTTTGGTCTGACTTCATCCCAGTGATCGATTTTATAATTCCCATAATGAGCAGAGAATTTAGCTTCTTGTATTTTAAGTACTTCCTTAAGGTACTTAAGGACTTCTAGTGTTGGTGCAGTTTTTAAGTGTGCTGCCTCAGGGGGAAAAACTTTCTTTTTGAAACACTTGTGCTTATGGGCTATACTGGTCCTGGACTGTTTTTCTCCTCTTTTAGATTAAATGATATTATAAAACACATTTTTGTTGCTTATGAAGTCCAGAGGACCGTGTTGGTTCTTTCCTTGAAATCATAAACTCTTTTCTGCTAAGTGTTGCTGGCCACTGCAGGGATAGTTTTGCTACGAAAACCACGATTATTCTGCCTTCAGGTGGAGATAAGCAGCAAATCAGCTTGGACTTGAAAGGAACAAAGCTGCTCTTGTTTGCAGTAATGAGAGTTTCTGGATGCTTGGTAGGTCTGCCTGTAATCAGTGCACCTATGAATGGGGTTGATTGACCAAGCCTGTGGAGAGTTAAAAAACAAGCTTGACACTACTAAGCCAAACTTCCCTTCTTCCAGGCCTGAAATCCCCAGATCTCCCAGAAACTATGCATGGAATTTTCTTGCAAATTGAACTCCCTGCAATCTAGCACTTTTGAACTGGACTCCGAAAAGCTTTCCTGCTTCTTCTGGAGTTCTAGTGTGTTGCCTCTGCACACAAAGCTCTGCTGCCTTCCATTCAGGAGTCTTTTATTGAAATTCTGTTTTTCTTACCTGGTCTGTTAGTCTTTGCCTGAAGAATATTAACAGCTTGTCTGAGCAGTGCTTAAAATCTACCTGTATCATAACAGATAAGTATAAATTGACACAGTTCTCAGCAATCCATCTTAGATTGATTCTCTCAAAGTGAAATTGTTTCAATATAATTTAGAATAACAGCACACAGGCAAACCCTCACTGAAATTAATGGGAGTGCTGGCTGGTTTAGAGCTGCCATCACAAATAAAGGATTTAAGCTTTTGTACTCATTGGAAGGTTTGTGAGGATGGCTCACTTAGAAATCATAACTAACTTGTCTTGAAGTACTTTTTCTAGAAATTACTCTTATGTGAGTAGATATGGCTTTGGTGTAGAGGATAATACCTGGGCTATTTTAGATATGGTCATACTGTGGCAGTGTGCCCCTTTATTGTGATCAAGATGTGCTTCCACCACAGTTTTTCAGAGACTGATCAAAGGAAGGTTAGATACCACAGGGTCAATTTTTCTGTCAGGAACTTGTTTGAGAATAAGGTAACAGAGGACTGGAGCCATTGCAATGAGTTAAAAGTATTTCATATTCTCACATGTAGCCCAAACTATCTAGTTTGCATAGCAGTAGATCTATGACATAGAAATAGATATGCCACAAAAATTGACTTATATCAATAAGCCTCAGCAACCCATTTATATCACTCTTGCTTTCAATATCATTAGGAACATGGTTACCTAACATTTTATTTTAGTTTTAAGATTAGTTTTAACATTATGATGAGGTTGACCTTTTTCTTTAAAATCAGAATTCTTTATATCAAAACACTGAATTAACAAAGTATCTTATTGTTTGCTGTCAGTCCTTTCTCAATACTGAATTATCATCTGACCCTCTAAAAACTTTCCAGATCCAAGTAATTAACTCAGCCAACTGTTTTGACTTTATTCCAATAAATAAAACAAACACTATCTTATGTGTCATGGGAAAATTGCCTTTAATGTCTTGTTCTACCAAGTCACATGGTTTCCTCTCAGGAGCACTGTACAGAGGCCAAAACTTTCACCTGGCCCACATACACTCAAGAATAGCCAAAATTCAGTGCCTGCCTCAAGCCTTGTCAGAACTTCTCAATAGCATTGTTAGTCACCCTCAAGTGTAAGCATCAGGCAGCTGGAAAAAATTTGTGCAGAGTGGACTGAACACAGCAACTTAGGAACCTTTTTCAAGGTAAATGTCTGGTCATTTGTCCAGCTTCTTTGATTGTCACCATAAAGTAAAGGTCCAGTTTATGATGTCATATTACATCGTTCCATGTATTGAAGGATATAGTTAACAGGTTCATCTTTCTGGGTTGGTTTTTTTTTTTTTCAGATGTAGAGATGCTTCAATCCAAACCAGACACTCCAGTTGCTGGAGATGAAGTTGCTATAACTACAAAAGACTCAATGCTCCGCAAGTTTTTAGAAGGTGAGACCTATTTTGAGGGAAGGATGGCAGCAGCACAGTTAAAGGAATTAAACAGAACCTGAGATTTCTTCATGAACTCTTAAGGATAGAAGATAGCCCACACTGTTTGCTTTTTTCAGAGGACTAATACTTCGTAGATCATCACACATAGCTTTTGGCAACTATTGGTCTGTTTGATTTGTTCACCATTAAAGTATGTTAATTAATTGAAATTAATTAAACTAACTGTTCCTCAAATTCTTAAAGAGAGTTAGGAGATTTTCCACTATTTTCTTCAAAACAGATGGTACAGGCATAGTGGCAAATAGTTACATGCTACTAGATGTTAATGACTTTATCAAGTCCTGTCATGAAGGTCTTTGGTACATTTAAGGCATCGCAAAACTGGAGAATTGGCTGTCAAATGGCCAACTTGGTAAGAATGTGGTACACAATGCATCTGGAGGGAGCCAGTGTTCAGTGAAGTGGCCAGGTTGCTATTCTTACAAACTCTGCTCCATTGTAGGTGGTAGCATGGATGTGCCAGATTCTGAGGAAGGAGCTCACGAGCAGTATGGTGAAGATGTGTACTACTCGGTGGAACAAGACCCTTTTCCACAGGAAATGGCTCACAGGCCTCCAGTTCCTGTTCCAAGACCAGAATCTAGCTCCCCCCAGCCAGACAATGAGCTGTACATCTCCAAAAGTGAGTTGGTTTCCAGTGGAAATGTGTAGACCAGTAAACTGTAGAATGGCACTGACATGGGCTCCAGTTGCCAAATAAACACCAGGATCCCTGGATTATTTGATTCTGGACTTAGGTTACCTTTGGTATCCAATTCCATATGTTTTTTCATCTTTTGCCTGCTCTGAAAATGTGGGGATGTTATATCCCAAGATCTTGGCCTAAGCTTGCTCTTCATGAAAGCAGTAGCATGACAGATTACCCCCAAATGGTATAAACAAATCCAACTCAACAGGAAAGATCCTGATATTATAAGGACACAATCAAACTAATAAATTGAGGCATTGCTGATCTGTAATGGTATAATTGATTCAACTGCATTTGTATAGGACATGATTTTATACCTCAATACCTCCCTCTGAGGTGGGTTTTTATTGAAGTTGAAGAGTGCTCCTCTTAGGAGCAATTCATTAGGCAGCTTTGGAAATCATGGGCATATATAATGAACATTCTAACAAGAACCACAATGACATGTGAGAGAGCAATTTCAGTGACTTCTCCTTCCCATTGTGACAGGACTATGGAGAAATCATGTCCAGATTTCTCTTAGAGGTGGCTGAGCTAAATTCTTTGAGGTCAATAGAAAGGGAATTCTACTGTACCAATATTTGTTTTCTTCAACGGACTTAGAAGGGTAACAGAAGCTGTAGTGCAGAATTGTGTATGCTTGCCATATTCATCCTTGGTATTTCTGTCTTTGTGAGATACATTTCAATATCTAAAGAATGTTTCTTTTGCAGTTTTTGGACAGAAGGCTCAAAGACCTGAGAATCTTTATGTCCCTAGAGGAAGGGTTAAGAAAGGTAAGGCAGAAGTTCACCCTGAAAATCTTTTCAGTAATCCAAAAGCAGATCTGTTATGGTAGCTTCATTTGTGTGATATATGACAGAATAGACTGTTTTGCAAAGCTCTGGGGATAATAGTCCTCTATGAATGGCCCAATCTTTTTTGAGCTCTTGTGACACTGGAAACTTTTACAAGTGCGGAGTGTGAGGGGAGCACATCTAATGTCTTGGGAACTTTTCTTTATGTTATAAATGAATTAGAAAATGCCAGCATCAGTAGAATGAGTTTTCAGTTTCTGGGCTTAACTACACAGATTACCTAGATAGAATCTAGCTTTGTGACTGCTAAGGTAAAAATTCTGTTCTGTGAATTGCTGAGGAAGCAGGGCACCTTAAGGGATATGTTTTGTGCTCTTTACTTAAATTATGTTTTTAAGAGCAGAGCTTATCCCTAGGATATATTTGTGTACAGGGGTACCTCTCAGCTGGGCTTTTAGACCTGACAAATAGTAGGATGACCTAAGAAGAAAACACTTCTTAGGAAACACTCAGTTTGTAATACTTTTTTTTTCCTTTTTTTCTTTTATTTTTTAATGTCTGCCAGATCAAGGGTGCTTGATCTCTTTGTATTCAGTGAGGAAGGTAGATGCCACAAGTTTAATAATATTTTTGCTGGTGTTCTCTCTTCAGAGACAATAGTCAGGCCTGTAAGGGACCTGTCTCAATCAAGTATTTATGATCCATTTGCTGGAATGAAAACCCCAGGTCAGCGGCAGCTGATTACATTACAGGAGCAAGTGAAAATGGGCATCCTCACTGTGGATGAAGCTGTACTTCATTTTAAGGAGTGGCAACTGAACCAGAAAAAGAGATCAGAGTCATTCCGGTTCCAGCAGGTACAGACTTATGCTGCTGTTTAAGAAATACAGCTGTCTCTCTAGGTGCATATCACAAGCTTCTCAGTGTGGGTACATTTTTTTCCTGGTTGGAGCAGGAAGACTATTAATGTAGCTAGCAGAGTTCTCTCCTGCCATGGGGGAGCTGTTCCCAGTAAGCAGCAAGCAATTTTACAGATCTGTTTGTCTTGCAGTAATATTGTCAGTTTTTTAAGATCTGTATACAAAGAATTGAATCAAATCCAGTTGGCTAAATCACCTTTCTAGAGGTCACCTAGCACCTACCTGCTGGCAGGGGACTTCTGTAATGAACATTTAACTTCATGGTTCTTATCCATTTCAGATCAGTGAAGACTGTGTCCCAGATGGTGTATTGGCTGTAAAGTCCTAGTTGGTAGACGATCTGATTTCTCCAATTGTTTGTTGATGGCTACAGGACTGTTCTTTGCAGCTGGGCAAGGTCTAGCAATGGTCATTAGTAAAAGCAGAGTGTTTGGGTGGCTTAACAGAAAAAGGGAGTCATTTTGTTGGCAGCAGTGACATAATGACTGGTGGAACTATCAGTTATAGTTTAAAATTTTCATTCTCAAGTTAGAGTGAGGCTCCCTCTTTAAAACCACTGCCTGCTTCTTTTGGAGCCTTTTGTTCATGCTGTGGCAGTCTGGTCTCCAGTGGATGACTTTGTTTTGGAAGTTGTCAGAGCAAAGGCAAGGCTTTTCTCCTCCTGATTCTCACTTGGAAAGGTCCTCTCTACCCAGAAACAGTCAGAGGGGTCCCTTCTACCAGAGAAGAACACAGTGCTACTTAAGTAAATTGATGTAGAAGAGATGAAGTGGCATGCTCTGTGCCCCATGCCATGAGCAGCTTTCAAAGTCTCTGCTCTGAATTTTGCTTCATGGTACAGCAGTTGCTTCCTCTGCTTTCCTACCTATTCAGGGGTTTCCTTCTCTCAGATCTGTACGTATTTCCCTGCTGAAAAAGTCCTCTTTTTTCTCCCTACCTTTTTGTACTGTAAGGTGTAATATGCTGCCACACAATGAAGAGTCTTTGCTCCCAGTTACATTTCTTCATTGGAGATATCCTGAATTCTGAGTTGTACCTCACACTCTGGGATGCATGGCAGCCTTTTCTGTCCCTGCAGTCAGAATAATCTGTTCATTAGTACAGAAAGAACAGTGCAGTTACTTGATTGTGGGTCTTGTTTCTGTGCCAGTGTCACAGTGCAAACAGAAAATACAGGGAGTTCTAAACCCAGTCTGCTGCTTATCTGCAACTGCTCGTATGTAAACTTAACCTTAATATACATAAAGAACATCAGAAAAACCTTGGCTTCTGACAGGCACACATGGGTTACCAAAAGGAATAGATTAAAACCTGTTGACATAGTTTGGACTTCAGCCCGGTCTAGCAAGCTTGGTTATGGCTTGACTGCAAAGTTAGCTAAAATATAATACTGGTTTTGTCAGAAAGCTGCTCATCTTCATTTCTCCAAAGCCCTGAAAAGAATATCTTGTGATGTTTTTAGGAAAATCTGAAACGTCTACGAGACAGCATAACCAGGAGGCAAATGGAGAAGCAAAAAAAAGACAAAAGTGCAGGTAACAGTCTTTGATTCTGATATTTTCTGATAATGAAGCAGCTAACTATATCAACAAGCTCTTCAGGCAGATATGTGTCCTTGTGTGATGTGGTTCTGTGATATTTTAATATGCACATCCACGTGCCAGTTGGCAAAAACTTAGGGAAGTTGCTTTGCTCCTTGCTTTCACAGCCAAGAAAAGGATGCCCACATTTGTGGAGTGCATCTTGATTCATTCATGTACAGTTATGATTGTCTTTATGCAATTGTGTTTAACTCTGTCCTTAAGTGCAAAACTGTCTCTTGGAGGCAATAATTGAATAGACCTTTCTGAGCTGTTCATTTTCCCTTCCAGATTTGGAAATTACAGTACCCATTCGACATTCTCATAACACTTTGGGGAAACCAGAATGTGGAATATATGAATACACCCCCAGGAAAAACGTTTTTCCACCAAAAAGGGAGCTAAAACGAGGAGACTGGAAAACAGAAAGCACATCCAGCACAACAAGTAAGCAAGCTCTGAGTGTCACTGTCCCTAGAGGAAAGCTGGATGGAACACACTTCCCAAGCCTGACCCTGGAGTCAACCCAGGGGACAGGACTTCTGTTCCTGAATCCCAGCACTGACAATGCCACCCCAAACCTTGCATGTCTTAGGCCAGCTGTTCTCAAAACTGTAAAAGCAAGTCCAGGTGTGCATCAAGTCGTTTGGGCATCTTTTGTCTGCATCTCTGCAGGAGAAGAACCTGAAAGCTGAGCAAAAGATTCTCTTGAGCCTTCTCAGGGAAGGCATACCACCTGTCTTCAGTTCTTAAAAGCAGATGGCAGCTGCTCTCTTATTGGAAAGGATGCTCCCATGCTGTGACTACCAGCAGGCTGTGTGCTCTTCTGGCCTGAAGGGCTGGAAACCAGTCTCTACATGTTGTTTCTTCAATTGTTTTGCATAAAGGACAGCATTTTTCATTGGTAACTGTGGGACCTCTTGAGTGACTTGGGCAGTCTGCACATTTTCATTATCTTTGCTTTTCATTATGTTTAATTTGTGCAAATTAAATCCCTGCATTCTTGCTCTTACTGCAGATGGAGATATTATTGCAGAAATCATTTAGGATCAGTTGGGTCCTTTGAAAGGAAACCTGACTTCCTGTGAGGTTACTGCCTTTGTGACTCTTGGCAAGATGCAGCTGGCATACATCCAGAATAGGTGCCAGAGGCAGCTGGCTGAGCCAGTAACTTGCATACAAACACATGTGAGAGAAGTGTTAATAAGTCTGCAGAGGTCGCTGTATGCAGCTTGGCACTTTTTCTCATGGTGTGATTGTGAGAGTGGACCCTACCACAGTATTTAGCACTCTTAAGTGCTGCTGTTTGTACCAGCTGATGAGACTTACCAAAGCTAGCAGGGAGGGATTGCATCTTAGGAGAAAACCTCTCTAGCCATCATTTCAGTGTAGAGGTTTCTGAATATTAGTGTCACAGTATTTCATAACCCTATAGAATGTTATCTATTTATGACTGAAACCAGCTATAGCAGTGTAGGATATGTTTGTGAGTTGCTGTCACCTATGGAGTTGGCATGACTGATTGAAAAAAACAATCCCTACTCTGAGTCCATGACAGTTTAATGGGTTTGCATAGATGGGTGCTGAAGGTTGTTTGAACAAACTTGTTTTAAGCTTGGAAATAGACTAGGATACATTCCTGTAATGAGTGAGGATTGTTGTAAGAGGGGGTAGTAAACAGTTATTTATTTGGAACAATAACTTCTTAAGCAGTCACTCCAGGAATGATTGTGACAGTGCTCAGAGCCGATCTTCATGCAGTTGTTAAAGATATGGGGACTGATAATTTAAATGTACATAAGTGTTGGGTGTGTAACCCTTGTGAAAATATTTGCCTGACTTGCCAGATATTATTGCATTGGATCTTTTCAGTTAGATTATAGTTGAGAGTATTTAACCAGAAGACTGGATAAAGAAAGATAAGGCAGAAATCTTCTAGAAAGAAAGCACAATTCAATGGCTTGGTCCTGTGGTTTGTGTTGTATGAAATGCTGTTGTTTGGATCCCGAACATACAAAAAAAACAGTGAAAATAAATGAATCTAAACAAGCATTAATTATATGTGCAAGAATTAAGCATGGGAAAGAGCCCTGAGTTAGGGATTTGCAGTTAAATCACCAGGGTTTATTTATCAGTTTTTCTCTTGCTTACTCCAGGTAGTGCAAGTAACCGCTCCAGCACTCGGAGTATACTGAGTGTCAGCAGTGGGATGGAAGGGGACAGTGAGGTAAGCTCTCACCTCTGCTATGTACTGCTCTGCTGTCCTTAACTACGTGCCTTTGTTTTCATGCAGAAAAAAGAGCTCAGAGCTGGCATTGCATTTAGAGAAATGCCAAAACGTAGCCACTTCTTTTGTGAAGATACCAAGGACCAGATTCTGCTGTTCTGTAAACACTCCTCTTCATTTTGTAGGACAGCGAAGTCCCAGAAACAGCAAGGAGCCGCAGCCCAGTTCCTCACCAAGTAGAGAGGCTTCCTTTCCCAGAAAGGCCTCCCAGAGTGCCTCCTCGAGGTGCAAGCAGGTAAAACTAAAATGCAGCTCAAAATGTGTGCTTTCAGTGAACCCATATGGAAGCCTTGGACAGAAAGCAAGGCAGTCAGCAAGGCAGAAAGTGTATTTTTGAACAAAGTCTACCAGACTGCGATCTGTCAACACACAATGTTAGGAATTGTGTGGTCATTGTTTCTCGTCTGTAAGTGGAGGAATCTGTTTCCTAGTTTGGTAACAAGGCTGTTGCAGTGCTGTCCCTGTGGTTCATGCACAGCAAGAGGCAGCACTAGTGAAGCACACAACCTCCACTGACCCAGGTGGAGTCGCATCCTGCCCTTGGCAGAGATTTAGTACCTGCCCCTCCTGAGAATATCCTCTTGGAACATACAAAGTGTAGTGCAGGGGGAAGTTCCTTTTGGCGTTCTCTTGGACTTACTTCTTTTACGGAGTTCAGATCTCTCCAAAGCATATATGTTTACACGTCTTACTGGCCTCAAAGAAAGAACTGGACTGGTTTTAGAAAAGGTGTTCAGGAGTTTTGCCTTGATTTGATCATAAACTTAAGTAACTTGTAAACATTCCTTTAGTCCACCCAGTGCAAGTCTGTGAAGTCTATTCCCCAAAAAGTTCTCTCAGTACAGATACTAATAAAATTCTCCAACTGTTAAAGCAGTAATTGCCACTGTGTGGGTGCAGCAAGGTCTGTGTTGTTGGCTTGGCTTTGGCAAGGATGTAGCTGTAATTTATCTGCAGTTAGTTTGAAAAAAGGTTTTGAACCTTTTGATCTCTTCCTAATGCATCTTCATTTCAGGACAAAGCTACCATACTATCAAAGTTTTACTCCAACTATTACATCATCTCTTTCCAGTAATAGTAGAATTACTGCAGCTGAAGAACAGGAGAAATAGCTTAGACAGGAACAGTGCTCTGGCAGCTTGGCATCTGCTCTATTGCTGAATCAGCCTGCTTTTCCTCTTGTATAACTATTGATTGTACAGTATGCTTTCATATGATGTTATTGCATGCAATGTGTTGTTCCAGAACTCTATTTTCTACTACTTTTACATGCATTTTCATTCTGTCTTTTTATAGGCCTTTAAGCTGTGAAGGCTATTATCCTCCACCTGTGCCCCCAAGAGGTCGCTGAATCTCTCAACATCTGTGGAATGAGTTTTTTTTCTGTTTATAAATGTGTTTGTACAGATTTTTTGGACTGTCTTAAATTATTTATATGTGGGACCCAAATGATTTCATCCTCTTCATCCTTCCTGAAGCTCTGGTGACTTTTCCCATGATTTTCACTGGGAATTTTTGGCATTCTATAACTTTTTTTAATTGGAAGAATTTTGGTGCTTTGGGGCTTCTAGGAAAGGTATCATCATTGGGAAGAACACTGATGTGTATCTTGGGAGCCCTGCACCAACACAAAGATGCCATTGGATCAAGAAAGCACATGCGTCCTTTTAGGAACTAAATCCTGATAAGCATTGTTACCAAACCTCTCAATCCAGTCTACCAGGGCTTGACTGGAAAACATGCTTAAAAAGTAAAGAAAATAAGATGTTTTGAAACTGCTCATTACAGCAGGAGCAGGTGAATGTACTACTGCTTGGCACAACGTTTGGGATACAATTATACTGACCTTTCAGAAGGTGTAGCATCCCCCCTTTAGCAATCATTAAACCATGGGGGGATGAGAAATTGTCTTCAAGAATGTATTTTGCATACAGCCTTGAAAATGCTTTTCCTTTTCCTGTTCCCTCCCTGAAGAGGACAGACAAGGTGTTGTGTATTTACCACGAAAATTCCCAAGACACTTGGTAAGGGACCTTCTGTATCACAAATCAACTGTACTCAAACCTTTTTCAGGCAGGTTGCAGGTATGGTGTTACAAAATCACATGACTGAGCTCTCAAATTGGAGAAGGAATTTAGTGGCAGTGCTGTGTTCAGTATCTTTTACATGTGGTCATTATGCATCAATATGAAGGCATTTCACTTCATACTCTGAAACAGTAGTGAGTCTCCAATTACCAGTGCACACCCCTCACAAATACCAGCCATATTTCAGCTGGCTGCAGTGGAAACAGCCTAGGGGCTGGACTCTTGCTTGCTGTGCTGTTCCTTTCTACCAATGTGAATCTGCAGCAGCTATGTCCAGCCTTTTTCCTGCCTGAGGGCTTACAAACTTCAGGAGGCTTCCTGGTTTGGCTGTCTTCCAGACCTTGAAGTCTTCTGTGCATATCCCAACCCTTGGGGGACAAGTTTATGGCTCTGGTTGTCCTTGAGTGACACAGATGGGAATTCTGCAAGATAACATTCAGGGTAGAGAATTAAACTTCATTACATACTTGGCTTTCAGCGATAGAAGAGGGGGAACAGCTTGAAAACAGACAAGTACATCTGTATTAGGTGATCCCTCAGGTACAGGTAGGACATGTAGAGCTTCTGTCCAATCATGCCGGCTCCTCTTCATCTGTAGGAGAGCAGGTGACAGGGTTGCAGTTCCTTTCACTTGCAGGGTGGCAAACCCAATGTGTGAAGCTGCAGAAGTGACAGCAACTGTGACCTGACCAGCACTGAATGAAGGTGGAGAAGCCCCTGCTGCTTTCAGGGATATAGGCATGTGCTAAATATCATTGATGCATTAGACTCACAGGATTTGGGTGACTCCAAATGCAGTTCACATACCCTCTCCTTTTGATGGCAGAGCGATGCAAGTGTTGTGCTGCATACACAGCACAACAGATACAGAGGTGTCCTTTCTGTTTTGTTTTCTGTTTTATTTTTTAAAGGAACCTCAGTGCTGTCTCCAGTAACTGCCATTATAGACTCTCAGCCACAGTTTGCTTTTGTTCACTGTAGCCAGGGGAATGGTGAGGTGAGAGCTGCCTTCCTGTGCTCTTCTCGGAATGAAACAAAGTTTCCAGTACTATTAGCTCAAATTGGAAGGAGGGAAGGAGGTTTTGGTGCTGAAATGAGGAAAATAGTAGCAAGGATAAGTGAAGAAATTAGGGATAAAAGAGATAAACCAAAAAAAGAGAAATTCAGCAGATGGATTGTCTTCAGCTGTCACAGGCTTTGGTTTGCACACAGCTCCCTGGTTTTGCTCAAAAATTCCCTATCTTCTTGGTGCTGACTGCAGATGTGCCCCAGACCTTGGAGCTGTGATGTGGTAAGAGGAATTTGTCTGCTTTCACATCTGCCAGGTACAACATGAAGTACAATTGTAGGATGTAGGTAAAACTGTAATAAGGCAGGAAAGGAAAACCAAATTATAGATGTATCATGCAGATTTTCTTTCAGCACTGTTGCACTGAAGCAGCCCAGGGATCCATCTGTCCAAGCTAATTTTTAACTCTGCATCCCCTCCATGCTATAGCCAAATGTCCTCTACGGGAGAGATTTATCTGAGCATTTGCCTTTGCAAAATACTAACACCATGGTTGTGAACTGGATATTTATTGCTTGTGCTGTGGAGAGATAGTTGTATCTGAATTGCTGAAAAGTAGCTCATAAGTAGCCTTTCAGTCCCTCTCCCATTTGAAGATTAGATACTTTGTTACTCTGACCTGACCTATCACATAAGGCCAAATGGTGGTGGGGCTCTGGTTTGGAGGAGAGGTGACCTGGGAAAAGGGGAGCTGAGCCATATTATAAATGCATTCTATTCAGGCCCCTTCTGCACTGCTTAAAGGAGGGAAACTGAAGATGGCAGCTGCAGTTTCAGGCACTCCCGTCTCACTGCTGCTGGATTAGTGGGGGATCTCAGTAACCAACAATCACTGCAAGACTCTCACCCTATCGAGGAAAAAAGGAACAGCACAAAAATGGCTTTACTGTTGGATGCAGGTAAACAATTGGATGCAGTCATGTCTTTCAAGCCTCTTACAGGCCAATAGCGGTGCAGCTGCTTAGCCACCAGAGTGTGTTCCACATAGATTGGATTCATCTAGTAGCTTTCAGCCTCTTACATTTCAATGTGTGAAGCCCCTGTATCTGTATTTTGTGCTGGTGAGCATGTGGTGTGTATTGCTTCCACCCAGGATGAGGAATGCACTGAAACTGAAGACCAGAAGAGACCATGGAAGAAAACAGAGTGCATGCAGATTGCTGATTACTTGAGAACGTGCTTGGGAGGGAAAGTGAAAAGAGAAACATGTACTGTCTTTCTGACGCATATTAGAGTTCGAGGACTGAACAGATAACAGAATTGCTTGTAAAAACTTAAGTGGCCTGGCCAATAGTAGGGGCATCAACCAATCCACCAAACTCAGGTGCCAGCTGGCAGGCCTGGAGAAAGTGTTTGTTCTTTGTACAGCATGCCTTGCAAACCCTGCTGCAGCAGATGGCTCTGGTTGGCCCTGTTGCTGAGAGACTTAAGTACTGAATAAACTGAAGATGCTGAAGCCTCCTCTCTCTGTCTCCCAAGGGTAAGCTACTCCATTTTGGACTGAGATGCAATGACTAGAAAGAAACATATGGTGTTATCAAAACTGTCTAGGTTTTCTTTTTTTTCTTTAGACTGTATGTGTGTGTAATACAAGCATGGGTTTTGGCAAGTATCTCTACAGGGGCCTCGCTTTTACTGAAACAGTGCATGCACTATCTCCTGAATCTCTGGAAAAGGCTTCATATAAATATACCTTGTGAATTACATTTAGGGAAGGTAGACTGAATATGTAAAACCACAAGAGGAAAAGCTTTTAGCACAGGTATGATGGTAACAGGGAAATCTGTTTTCTGTGTCATTTCTACAAAGCACAGATGACACGTAACAGCGTGGAGTTCCTGCCTTCTCGTATCATTTGTTGTCTGTCTGCTTATTTGTTGGCTCTCTTTATTTGAGAAGATAGTATAAACCCCTCTTTTAAAAAATAATATATATGACAATTTTTGAGATTTTTTTTACTGTATTTAATTTAAAAGTTGTCTGATGAATCAATGTTTAATACCATGAGCTTTTTGGTTTGGGGGCTGTGTTTGGTTTGGTTTGGTTTTTCTTACTGTGGATTTGTAGTTTGAGGTAGGTCCAAGTTTGGAGGCAGGTTTGTGGGCTTCATCTTAGCCAGCACTGACAGAAACCTTACCCTGAACAAGGTCCAGGTGTGGCTGTGCAGCCTCAGTGCCTGTCCTGGGCCCCTGCCGGCTCCATGTGCTCTCACTGCTTGTGCAAGAGGTGTAGAGAATGGGCCTGTGTATTTCACAGAATCACAGAACTGATGGGCTTGGAGAAGACCTGTGAGTTCGTCGAGTCCAACCTCTGCTTGAACATCACCGTATCAACTAGACCACGTCCAGTCTTTCCTTAGACACCTCCAGGGCCAGTGGCTCCACCACCTCCCTTGGCAGCCCCTTCCAGTGTTTGATCAGCCATTCCACGAAGAAATTGCGTCTAGTGTCCAAGCTTGAGGCCATGTCCTCTTGTCCTGTCTCTGGTTCCCTGGGAGCAGAGACCGACCCCCGCCTCGCTCGAGCCTCCTTTCAGGCAGTCGTAGAGGGTGGTAAGGGTCTCCCCTAAGCCTCCTCCTCTCCAGGCTCAACACCCGCAGCTCCCCAGCTGCTGCCCCCAAGACTTGTGCTCCAGAGGGTACTTGTACACAGCCCCGCGTCCCGCTGTTCCCAGAGACCTTTAGATGATTTTACCGATCCAAATGAAATATCAATTACAATTCCATCTCGTAAGAACGATGCGCTCCTGCTGGCCGCGGTGTGTCCAAGGCCCGCGGGGCGCGGGCACTCCGGGTCCCGCCCGCCCGCGCTCTGCGCCGCCCGCGAGCCCCTCCC